>JAPKLW010002419.1:18713-75100 GCA_026898455.1 Plectranthus barbatus
ACCCCCCCCCCCCCCCCCCCGGTCCTCAATTCAAAAATAATTAAGTAATGAATAATGATACACCCATGAGTCTGGAAAGTATTAGTGAATTAATTTAGTAGTTATAATTTATGCTTATAATAGATTAAAATAGGAATATTTCAATTATTTAGATAATAAAATATTTCAATTATAAGAAAACTGAGTAGAGTCAATACCTACTTAGAGGTGTAATTTAATTTACACGTTCAAGCGCATCCAGCTAACGTATCAAAACTCATATATAGAGTATAATAAATAAAGAATTCAAAAAATAAACTTGTGGATTTATATATATTTTAAAATTATGAATTGATAAGTGAGCATCTTTCATTTTTTTATTAATAATATTCTGAAGGAAGCAATAATATTCATATAATAATAGAAATAATAATATTCAATATTCTCCTCCAAAATGTGTCGAATATTACGTTCTTTAATTTTGACCGAATATTGAAGCAGTGACTGAGTCAGTAAGGCACTTCCCTTAGTTTTCTATATGATTCTGTTTCATTATTTTATTTTATTTTTTTTGCATATAAATGATATGATTCGATTAAGATAGGATGGTGACATAAACCTCAATAGTTGGGGGTGACAATCATAGTTTCTCTCATATTAAGTCAAATAAATAATCAACAAAAAAATTATTGAATAATTATGATGGAACTGCAAAACCTTTAGGATTTCATCATTATTAATAAAGTTAATTTCTTTAAATGAAAACCAACATTCGATGTTTTTCTCAACAACACTTTCTAAATGGAGATAATGTGATCTAGATTGATATGTCGTACAGATAGAATAAGAAAATTTGAATTGGGCATGCAACTAAGTATACTACATTTACATTTGCCTATACATGTCATTTATGATTCAACTAATTTTATTTGACACAAAGTTAAATAGCTTTGGCAATAGTTATTCAAAATGCTGAATGCAATTGTTTTCTAAGTAGAAGGCTTTATGAAATAATTTAGTCTTTTTTTGTTAAATTATTACATTGGCTAGTTTTGTATTTTTCGTAATTTGTTGAATAACTAATCAAGTTAGTTGGATATTTGTTGAATAATTTTATGGGTAGTGAATGATTTCATCTCTCTATTTGTTGTTTAAAAGTTTTGAATTGGTTGTGATTGGTGTCCAGTTTGAATACACATGTAACTATTGTTAGGTTAGATAAATTATGCTGACAGGTAAATATGTGAGAAGTGGCCGAGTTAAGCTGACACTATTTAATGTTATTATAGATTAATTATGTTGACAACTATATATGTGAGAAATGGCCAGGTTATGCTGACACCATTTAGTGTTATTGTAGATTAAATATGCTGACAGGTACATAAGCGAGAAGAGGTCGGGTTATGGTGACACCACTTAGTGTTACAATTGAATCACACTCTATTATGACACTTTTTGGGACAACAAGATATAGTAGTGTCAGGATATTAACATGTGTAATAATAAGTTTTATTGAGTGACAGGTTACCCTGTTAGGAAAGACCAAATTTGTAGTAGTGATATTGAAAAAAAATCCTAATCGTTGAATATTATTCGTAAAATTTATAATGGGTAGTTCTAAACGCAGCCACAAAATTTCTCAACATAGCCACTTATTTAATAAATAAATAAAATTATTACCTATTATTACTATTTTGTCCCTGTAGCCACAAAATTTTAAATAAAATTAAAAAAGAAATTGTAGCCCCGCTTTAATAGAAAATAATTCAAATCTTCTTTGGGTTTCAACATATTCATGGAGCTCGGATAAATCTCAAAAATTTATTTTCGAACTTCTTAACAATTTTCTCATTTAAATCATATAATACTTTAAAATATTAGTTGTATATTCTACTATCAATTTATTTAAGATAATAGATTATGTGCGTTTTCTTATTGAGGGTGGGTCTTTTTTTTTTCCCTTCATTCACCTGTTCGTATTGAGGATGAGGCTTGGTAGTGTGTTAAGGAGCAAGAAACAAAAATATTAGGAGTTCTAAAAATTAATTTTCTAGAATTTCATTCTCAGTATAATTTGAGTATAACATATTCTTTCATTCAATTGTTTAAATATTAATTTCTTAGAAGATAAAAAGGAGTAGAGTTTTGATAACTAATGATGAAGTAGACAGAGCTTGGGCAAAAACTCTTTCTTCTGAGTAAAAATATTAAATAGTGATGATAAAGAGATGCGAAGGTGAATTAAAAATAAAAGGAACTATATTTGTTCAATAAATTCTGTATTTTAGGGCTATAAGGATATAATGGTCAATTTAAATCATATTTTTCTTATAATTAAAAATAAGTGGCTACAGAGAGTAAAATAGGGCACACAATACTTTATTATTCCCTTCGTCACAATATAATAGACCCTCTTACCGAATCGGGCGTCCTAACTAAATTGAGCACTTTCCAAAAATAACAATTTTTTCACACTCAATAATAAAATATTAATTCCACTTACACTTACAGTACTTAATTCCCGTGCCGAAAAGAAGATGACTTATTTAATTGGGACGGAGAGAGTACTTATATTCTCTTGCAATATTGCCCTTACAGTAAATGCAAAAATTAAATATTGGAAATGATATTGAAAATGAACAAGTTCACACTACAACAGTGTTGTTGGGTGTTGGTGGTGGTGCCATGCATGATAGTTTGGTGAGCATTGTAACCAACTTTTTAAGCAGCTTCCATAGCAGACGAATGATGTGGGCGATGAGGAGAATAGCCATGAGACCGGCCCATACAAGCACCATGTAATCTTGAGCGGGGTCTATCGAAATAATTCCAAATTCGTCGTCCGGCGTCAACACATTAAGCACTAATATATAACAGTAGGCGATTGCCGCAATCGCAATCCACGTGAAGATTATCAGGATCCACATGAAGTATCTCCATCGCAGCGGCAACTCGCTCAATAGAAGCAATATCACGCAGAGAGAGGATCCGAATGCCATCGTGTTCACGTTGTACAAAAACAAGTAATCATCGAAGCTTTTATAGGCAAACACGGACTTGCCTGTTAAACTTTCTGCATGTATTCATGCATGGGAAAATTAGGGTTTATCGAGAGAAAAGATGAGGAAGAAAATAGGATTTGTTATTCATTCAACTCAAGTTTTTACACTGTGATTACATGTATTTATACTCATCATCTAACAGAAAAGAAGAATCTAGAAACTTGTTATAACTACCTATCTTCTAGAATGCAACTTAACAAAAATCTGTTAAATCCTAACACACCCCCGTAGAAACCGAACATGGGGGAGGAAGCAAACCAAGCTTGGAAGAAAGAGACTGAAACCGTGAGTCGTTCAAAGGCTTGGTAAGAATGTCGGCGAGCTGATCTTCTGCAGGAACATATCGAACTTCCACATCATTACTTACAATCCTCTCTCGTACAAAATGAACGTCGGCCTCTATATGTTTCGTGCGAGCGTGGAAAACCGGATTCGAAGCCAATGCGATGGCACTCTGGTTGTCACACCATAAAACCGTCGGTGCAGCTAAAGAGATGCTCAGCTCTTGAAAAACAGATTTTAACCAAAGAAGTTCAGCAACAGAGTCTGCTAACACCTGATATTCCGATTCCGCGCTACTGCGCGCCACCACATTTTGTTTCTTGCAGGACCAGGCGATCAGATTTGGACCAAGTAGAATACAGTAGCCTCCCGTAGACCTACGATCAACAGGGTCACTTGCCCATGTTGCATCTCAAAACCCAGTAAGATAGAACTCATTAACAGGCTTGAATAGAAGACCATGGCTGGCTGTACCATTAAGATAACGCAGCACTCGCTTACAAGCTGTCCAATGAGCATCAGTAGGATGCTGTAGAAACTGACTCAACCTGTTGACTGCATAATTAATATCCGGCCGGGTTAGAGTAAGGTATTGTAGAGCACCTACAATACTTCTGTAGAGAGTCGGCTGAGAGAACAAGGGACCATCATCAGGATTCAACTTCGAGCGCAGCTGCATAGGTGAACCACATGGTTTGCTGTCCAGCATGTGAGCCCTATGTAGAAGATCCCTAACATACTTATGTTGATTCAGAAAAATACCATTCTCAGATCGGGAAACTTCCACCCCAAGGAAGTAGCTTACAGAACCAAGAGTCTTTAGTGAGAATTCTTTGTCAAGATCAGTAATGAGTGTCGAAAAATACGCTTCTTATCACCACCTGTAATTAGAATGTCATCAACATATACAAGAACAAGCAGCGGAGTGGCAGACTTGTCACCAATAAACAATGAATGATCAAAAGTGGAACGAGTAAGGCCCCAGCTAACCAAATAAGTTTTGAGACGATCAAACCATGCTCTGGGGGCCTGCCAAAGTCCATAAAGAGATCGTAGAAGCTTGCATACATGCGTGGGTTTTTGCTGATTTACAAAACCGACTGGTTGCTCCATGAATATAGTTTCCTTGAGATGACCATTTAAGAAAGCATTGTTGATATCAATATGTTGAATATCCCAGTCAAAAGAAACGGCCAAGGACAGCACCAACCGGACAGTAGTAGGTTTTACCACAGGGCTAAATGTCTCCAAAAAATCCACACCTGCATTTTGCTCAAAACCACGAGCAACCAAGCGAGCCTTATACCTGTCCACACTACCATCAGGCTTCCTTCTAATCCTGTAGACCCACTTGTTAGAAATCAAGTTCATAGAGGAATCAAAGGGAACAAGACACCAAGTATCATTCTTCATCAAAGCATCATATTCAAGATGCATAGCCCCCTTCCACTCCGGCTTGGAAAGAGCCTGCTCATCACTACATGGTTCAACTTCAACATTCTTAGTAGTGAGAAAACTTTTGGGTTTGAATATACCATTTTTGGAGCGAGTGACCATGGGATGGTTCGGTTGAGGGTTTGTGGGAGCAGGGTTAATTATTTGAGTAGGAGATTCTGTAGATATGAATTGTTATGTGATTCAGAGTCAGACAGATGCTCAGATACAGGAGAGGAAACTGGAAGTTGGGAGGATGAATCTGGTGTAGTTATATTAGTTGAGGGTGAGTTTATATCAGCACATGGTGAGGCATCATGCATATGTATAGGAGCAGAAGATGATGATGAAGAGTGTAGTGAGAAAGGAAAAGTTGCAGGAGTAGAGGTAGATAACGTAGGTGTAGGAGGAAAAAGAGAGGGATAAGGGAACTCAGATTCATTGAATACAACTGTTCTAGCAATGTAGACTCTACCCGATTGACTTAAGCACTTGTACCCCTTGTGAATTGAACTATATCCCAGAAATACACATTGAGAACTTCAAAATTGAAGTTTGGCAGAATTATATGGTCTAAGATATGGAAAGCATGAGCACCCAAAGGTTCGAAGAAAGCTATAATCTGGTTTGGATTTGAACAAAACCTGATAGGGAGATAATGAATTTATAACTGGGGAAGGGAGGCGATTAATCAAATATACAGCAGTAGAAAACGCATCCCACCAGAAATTTAGAGGAATTTTAGCATGAGCTAACAGTGACAGACCCATATCGACTATATGTCTATGTTTACGTTCGGCTAAGCCGTTTTGAGGATGTGTATATGGACAGGAATTGCGAAACACAACACCATTTTCATGAAAGAAAGGAAGTAAAACTTTGTATTCAGCCCCACAGTCAGATTGAATGGCTTGAATGGAAGTGCTAAATTGTGTGTGAACATAAGCAAAGAACTTCAAGCAGATAGAACGAACATCAGATTTAAGTGTCATAGGAAAGATCCAAGTAAATCGTGAGAAATCATCAATGAAGTGAATGTAATATCTATAACCTTCATTCGATGGTACAGAAGCTGGACCCCAAATGTCTGAATGAACAATTTGGAATGGTTTACATGATCTATTTGGACGAGTGGGAAAAGAGAACTGATGCAACTTTCCTAAACAACAGGAATTACAAAAAAGAATATCAGAAGGAGAAACACGTACACTCTCCATCTTCAACACATCACGAAGAGCTTGAGTATTTGCATGACCAAGACGTTGATGCCACATCATGGCTGTAGGTAGGATAGATTTGGTTGTGAGAAGGCAATGATCGGTTGGTTTACGAAGATGACAAAGGTCGAGCTGGTACAACCCATTTATTAGCCGACCTTTGAGCAGTATCATGTTTGTCAGCTTGTCCTTTATCAAGCAAAAGGAATGGTGAAATTCAATGATGACATTGTTATCTTTTGTAAACTGGGAAATACTTATCAGATTTCTGGTTATGTTGGGCACATATAGAATATGGTTTAGAAGAAGGTTAGTATTATGGGAAGAGCTAGGTATGACAGACTTACCAACATGAGAAATAGGGAGAGACGAACCATTTCCCACAGTCACAGACTCCATTCCAGTGTACTCATCCTTCAGCTGAAGCTTGTTAAGATTAGCAGCAATGTGAGTGGTTGCACCACTATCAATTACCCACTCAGAACCAGCATCCTCATGAAAGGTAGGAGCTGCAATAAGAGCTTGATTAGCATGATCAGAATAAGAATCAGGTCCTTGGAAATTTGTATCAAACCGTTTGAAGCACTTGTAAGCCACATGGTTGGCTTTCCCACACAATTGACAAAAAACTTTCGATCGGCCATACCGACCACCACCTCTACCTCGATATCCACCGCAATAACCACCTCGATAACCACCTCGGTTGGAGTTAGAACTGTTATTCTGCACAGCAACGTGTGCAGCTGGAGAAGAATTAATCGGAGCAAATTGATTATGTTGCAGCCGCAACTCATGATTGTGAAGAGCAAATTGTACTTCTGGTATGGAAAATTTCTCAGCTCTCGCCGTCAGATTTACCACGACAGCATCAAATTCACTACCCACACCTTCGAGAATATAGAGAATAAGTTCCTCATCTGAAATTGCTTGCCCAGCAGCGACGAGATCATCTGCGATCTCTCTCATTTTACTAATATAATCATCAACAATCATCGATCCTTTCTTAAACGAGTGAAGTTGACTTCGCAACTGTAGAACTCTAGCCTTGGAACTATTTTGAAACATCTGCTCGAGAACTGACCAGATTTCGAACACCGTCGAGCATCGCACAACATTCCCTAGCATCTGTTCTGAAACTGAAGCCAATAACCAACTTACAAGAAGTTGATCATGTTTCACCCACTGTAAATAAGTCGGATTCAACTCAGGAAGTTGAACAGCAGAAGTACCAGACTCCGGCGAATCAGTAGAGCTAGTCGTCACAAACTTCGTCGGAGCAGGAATATAGCCAAGAAGATAACCATCTAAACCATACGCTCTAGCTGTGGAAAGTGCCTGCGGCCTCCAGTAACTGTAATTCTCACGAGTAAGTTTGAGTGATATCGCCGGTAGATTTATCATAGTAGCCATGGAATAGATCTAGAAAACTGAAGAAGAGAGAGGAAAACGATGATGAGAAGTTCGCAAAAACTGGCTCAAGATACCATGTTAAACTTTCTGCATGTATTCATGCATGGGAAAATTAGGGTTTATCGAGAGAAAAGATGAGGAAGAAAATAGGATTTGTTATTCATTCAACTCAAGTTTTTACACTGTGATTACATGTATTTATACTCATCATCTAACAGAAAAGAAGAATCTAGAAACTTGTTATAACTACCTATCTTCTAGAATGTAACTTAACAAAAATCTGTTAAATCCTAACATTGCCTGCTTCTACCAACAGTTTGCCCGATTTATGATCGGTCTTATCATCCTGCCACACGCCGCCCGGAGGGCTTACTCCGATTTGGAAAGCCATGGTTGCAATTAGCACCGCCACCACCATCAACGCGCTTTTCATCTTATCTATCCACTCATCTTGCCGCTTCAGTAAACTCTTCTTTTCATATTTGCCTTTTGCTCGAGTTTTTTTCTTACTCTCACTCTCTCCCTTCCCATCATTAAGAGACTTTTCAATCTCTCACATCCGTTTTGCTTCCAATCAGAACATCTAAAGCTGTCATTCATTGCATTCACTTCACCCGCACTTACCAAGAATTTCACCGTCTGTTTAACCCAAACCACATATAAATTAGTGACAATCAAGAGAGACGAATTTCTTAATTTTTGCACAAACACATTGACCCACAAAGATATATATATATATATATATATTACAGAGTTATTTTTTCAATAAATAAATAATAATAATAATTAAAATGCACAAATATATAGAGGAAATAATTTTAACTAGCCAAATTTTATAACTACATGCACAAAATAGCCACCCTTATGAAAAACTACACAAAATAGCCAAATTGTACTTTGTCTGTCATATATGTCTTAGTCCACCAATCAATTTTTTCGGTTTATGTGTAAATCCTAACAGAATTATTTTTTTATTATTAAAAATTTAGGGTTTCATTTAAAAAGTAATAATAAACCAATAAAATATTAGGGAATATATACTCAGCTTGATTTCGGCATTTTCCAGCTTGATTTCGGCATTTTCAGCTTGTTGTCGTCATTTTCAGCTTGATTTCGGAATTCACTATATTTATTTTTTAAACTTATCTTGATTTCGTCATTTTCAATATTTTGAGCTTGAGTTCGATAATTTTGTTGAATTCACCATTTTTATTTTAAAAATTATGCTTATTTTATAAATATTCATTAATAATTCACCATGTTATTATTTTACTGACGAAATTATATTTTGAACTAAAGAAATAATTATAATTTAATACATAATAGGGTTTACAAAAGGAAGTTGTTATAATTTTGGTTGGAGTTTCAATATAATAGTATATGGAACTTGCATTTAAATTGGGATTTAACTCAGAAGAAATTGGGCTTGAATTCAAAAAAAAAGAGCTAGATCTCGGTGAAATGAGCTTGATTTGGACTATAAATTAAAAAATGCAAATTTGAACTCCTTTTTAGATATTAAATTACATTACATGTATTGAATACAAATTCCTCATTTGCGAAACACGGGTATTTTGAATTGAAATCATGCAAATCACAAGTATTTGGAATTGAGATGTGAGATATAAATAAGCATTCAAATATGAGATTTGTTGTTCACACATGTTGCAATACGTACAATAAAATTTGTAAAAATGTAACAAATTAATTAGGCGGAATTCTTTCCGGACAAGCACGTTTTGTGTGACTTGTTGATCCACAAATACTACATTTTTTTGGTGCTCGTCGTCTATTAGTCGATGTTTGTCCCACCTGTGCTCCCGAAGGACGACGACTATTTCTTGGTCGACCGGCTTGGCGATTGACGATGGGTGGCAAAACAACACATGCTTGTGCCTCCGGTGATACAATCCACTCATCTCTTGGAGGAAGAGGGTGTATAATTCCTCCATAAGTTTCTCGCCAGTTTGATGTCTTGTAGTACTCCCAAACATAGTCGTACACAGCTAAACCCTTGAAGCTGCAACAATAATAATTAAAAACTTGATCGACGGACATGCCGCGTCGAACGACGTGAGTCATCTTCTCCGACAAACTCGCCGGATTCTACCCTGAAACTTGACATATCTCACGATTTCACCACCCGATTTCACATGCAATTACATATAAATGATCCCTAAACATCCTAGAACATGGTTCAAGCCTTGAAACACGAATTAATCGCAAGAAACGAAGGATGAACAAAAGCTCATCGAAAAATCCCTCTCACGGCGGCGGCGTGTGATTCCGGCGGTTAAACTCGCATATCTTGGTGTCAAAATGATCCCTACACGATAAGGAACGTATTGCAATCAACCAAACTTCGAATCTATGGCTAAATAATAAGATCCGTTCTTCAAAACCCAAAAATCAAGAATGATAAACATACTACCTTCTCTCTACGATATCTCCTTCGTTTCTCGTCCTCTCGGAACCCACTTTAGCTTAAGTCGAAGCTCGGAGGAAGAGCTACACAATGGTAGTGGTCGCTCGGTCTGAGGTGGCCGGAGCTAGCCGGTGCGTCGCCGGAAAGTAGGGCTGACGGGGGTGGGTTTTGGGTTTGGAGAATTGGGGAAAATTTTCTCTTCTCTCTCTCTAGCATATATTATAAGGTGGGCAAACATTATAGAATAAAATTCACTCTTATATAATAACCCATCTCATATAATACATATAATATATATATATATATATATATATATATATATATATATATATATATAATTATGTATTTCCAAATATCAAATTCCAACATCTCAATCCAACAATTACTTCATCTTATAAATCCACCTCACTTCAATTAATCCTTGGAAATTCTTCCAATTCTAAACAAAATTTCAAATCTAGACAATATGATTAAATTCCCCAATCACAAATAAATAAATTTGAATGCTCCCAAATTAAGAAATTTCTCTTTATTAAAACCAATTGAGCATTACAAAAGCTTAATTAAACTTGGGGTGTTACAGATTGATTATAACATACATCCAAAAAAAACACTCTATTAAAAAAGTTCAAACAAATCTTAATTCAATCAAAATCCTAGTAGTTTGAGTAGATCACACATTTAAAATATTAGCCTCAGTGCCGATTTTGTGCAAAGATATTTGATGTATATTTATGTTTGTGTTGAGTCTCGTTTGTGTTTGGCGTTACAGAATTATATTCACGAAACGGGATTGATGGGATATGATTGAAAGTGAAGATTTTGAATTGAAAGATGAGCGATTATAAGGGAAAGATGAAGCCAAGGGCCGGACTGTTGAGACAGTTAATGGCCGTTATGAAAATAGAATATTGAAACATTTTCAACAATTTGTCTTCTGTTTTTTAATAGATTTTTTGCAGACAAAAATTATGCATAAATTGATTTTTATAGTTACTATTGAGTATCTTAATCAATACTCAATAATTCAATATAGCTTGAAAACTTTAAATAGTAGTAAAAATGAACTTACATATATCATTTGTGTCTGCATACTCGTTTCTCAAATAGTATCTTAATTAATAAATATAAATAATAATTCTTAAAACTTATTAAGAGTTATTAAAATATAATTTTTTATATCATGTGTGCATAAATATTTATTTTAACATCCCTCCTAATACTAAAATAAAAAAAATTATTAAAGATAAAATACAAATTTTTCTAAAAAATAATTATAATTTATGTTTCTCATTCATATTTTTCATTAAATTTTATGTCTTTCCGATTATTATTATTTATTACCATTACACACTTCAAAATTTTATTTTATTACGATATATGTGCATGTGTGCCCAAAGGCATATATATTTCACTGAAAAAAAAAAAACTTTAATATATTATTTCAATAAGTTAAATACATCATTTCATTTTTAAAAATTACATTATTTGCAACAAAGAAATATATCATTTGCAATAAAGAAACACATCATTTCATTAAATTCGTTTCACAATAAAAATGGTGAGACATCATTTGAAATAAATAAACACATCATTTCATTAAATTCGTCTCACAATAAAAATGATGAGACCGTCTCATCTTAGAATTTGCCTAAACTATAATATAATATAATATAATCGAAGATGAAAAAAAAAAGTATATATAATATATAAAAGTATTATCACCACTACAAGAAAATTAATGCAGAAATATAACTGTTTAAAAATGTTATCGTAGGTAGTGGCAGATCCAAAAATATTTAGGGGTACAATATATGAATAAAATTAAATTGGAGTTACATCATATAAAAATATATATGTAAGTAAATAATCAATAAAAAGAAGACGAAGAAGACTAAAGAGGGGAGTTAGACGATTATATACACGTGATTTCTCTAGGTTGAATCAATCTTCTCTCATACATCAAGTACACGAGGTCTAATTTGTCTCGTGGAACTGCTCCACGTCTTGACCGAACTGTTTTGGTCGAACTGCTTTTAATCGAATTGCTCCTTTTTTCGGACTATTCTTTCGGGCTACTTCCTCCTGGCCAAGCCTACTACTCAGTCTATCGAAGCGATGTTGGGCCGTGCTTTGGGTCTCTATGTGAGCCGATTTCTATCGTACCCCAACACTGGTCAACAAGTTCTAAGTTCAAAAGTGGAGGCTGATAGTCGTAATGTTGTTGTGCTATATTATGTGTTCACTTGCGAATTCACAAAATTCTAGTGAGAGGGGCTGAATTTTTTTTTTTTTTTTTTTTTTTTGCCTTCATTTAACTTCAATCCCTTGGTATTATTATTATTATTATTTTCTTATTTTTAATCATTTTCTATTCTTTACAAGAGAACTATTTGAAAAAATACCAAATCACAAAACTATATATATATAAAATCGTCTAGAAGAGGTTGGAGCCTCCTATGTACATCTGCCTCTGTATGTGTTGTACCAGCAATATTATTGATAGTTGTTGTGGCGAGATAGGAATGTGAGTGATTATAACTCTATTTTGATTAGATAGCTTTTTATTTATACGTAATACGCACGCACAAAAAATGATTTAGGTTTATATAAACATTTCGTTTGGGTCTTAGATTTCACATATGTTTTTAGGGGTTTTTTTATTTATTTTAGGTAGATGGACTTTTGGGGGATTACACATTTATATTTAAATTTTTATGATTTTGATTAAAGTTTTAAATCTGACCTACACGTATAAAATTATAATTATATATTATAATTTAAAGTTATATTTTTTAAAGAGATTATTTTTAACAATTGCATATATAATCATTCATTTATGTACGCTTCTCATCTATCCATTATATTTTTTTAAAATATAATATGTATAATAGGAAATGTAAGTAAGAATTTGTTTCCATTGATACAATCACAGGTAATGTTTAATTCAGTTATATAATTATATCTTTTTATAATATTTAAAATATGATACATTCTTAAAATGGTGAATTATTATTTTAAAAATGAACTCATGTCAACCAAGTTTGTTGGGCTTTGCCTTATCTTGATCGAACTCATTGGGCCTGAAAAAATATAGTTTTTCCTTTTATTTCTTTAATAGCATAATATTATAAATTATTGATTAGCTATTTCTTCCGCAATTGTCTACATATATAGATGGCTAGCACTAGAGATTTTGTGCAACAAGATTTGAAAATTATTTTTTGTAAGATTAATTTAAGCTGTGCAGATGAAAACTCGGCAACTGAAAATCCACGTTATAATTGTTAGATATCATTAGATATCAAATAACCCTAGATAGATTCATAATTTTAGATATACTTATATTTTTGTATATCTCTAGAATATTTACGTATATCTTTTTCCTTCTGTACTCTACAAATATGTACATGTACACCCCTTTTTAATCAAGTGAAATAAATTTTATTTGATTATCACATGGTATCAGCCATATATTTTGGCAAACCCTGATTTTTTTTCTCCATCAGCCGTTCTCGTCTTTTTGCGTCGCCCATGGCAACCGAGGGAAGTTTTCCGTCGCTTCCCCTCTCGACGATGATCCATATGGTGAACATCAAACTCACTTCCGCGAATTTTTTGCTATGGCATGCCCAGATCGAACCCCTTCTCATCACCCAGGGTTTTCTATCGCATCTGGATGGTTCTTCTCCATGCCCTTCGCGCGAACTCTCTTCTTCCGCCGGTCAGCCCACGCCCAACCCCGACTACGCCACCTGGTATTCTCGCGATCAATTGATCCGTCTCTTCCTTGTTTCCACTCTCACGGAAGAATCCATGGCCGTTGTTAATGGTTGTCATTCATCTCGCGAGGTCTAGACCGCACTTACTCGCGCCTACAGCCATGCCTCCAAGGCTCGCGAACTTAGCCTGAAGGATGATCTTCTTTCCGTCAAACGTGGTGATTTATCTATTTCCGAATATGGTCAGCGTTTCAAGACCATCTGCGACAAGCTTGCGGCAATCGGTCAGTCCATCGATCCGACTGACAAGTCTTATTGGTTCCTGCGAGGGCTAGGGCCTGCTTTCTCGACTTTCACTGCCGCACAGCTTGCTCAGGAGCCTCTTCCATCGTTCAACGTCCTTCTCGCGCACGCGAAAAGCCACGAATTGTTTCAACGTTCGTCTGATGTCTCATCATCCACCGCCTCCGTCGCCTTTTATGCTGCTCCCAAAGGCAATTCCACAGGGTCATCCCGGCCACAAGGACGCTCCAAGAAGAATAAAGGGAAAGGTCGTCGTTCGCTGTGGTGTTATTTCTGCTGTGAGGAAAATCACGATGCTTGGGATTGTCCTCGATGTTTTGATCGATCATTCACACGGCCCTCTCGCCCTTCATCCACAACCACGACTAATTTGGCAGAAGCCTTCTCCTCTGACTGCTCCGTTTCTCAGCCCAACGTGTCAGACTGATATTTAGACACTGGCGCCTCGGCTCATATTACCTCCGATGCTTCTCAACTTGATGACATTGCTGACTATTCTAGTTCTGATCGTGTTATCGTCGGTAATGGTGATCAACTCTCTATCACGCATACTGGTTCTTTTATTTTCTCTAACAATCTTTACTTACAGAATGTCCTTGTTGTGCCCGACATGACTAAAAATTTGTTATCTGTTAGTAAGCTGACCAGGGATTTACCTGTTCACATTATCTTCACTAACTCTTCACTTCGTATTCAGCACAAGGGCAGCGGAAAAATAATAGCAACCGGCGTGCGTGACAGTGGTTTGTATCGCCTAGAGGATTCCGTTAATGCCTTTGCCGTGCACACATCTCGGTCTCCACGGGCTTCCACTGATATATGGCACTCTCATCTTGGTCATTCTTCACCAGCAATTTTATCTCATTTAGTAGATTCAAAATCAGTCTCAGTTACTTCTCGTATTTCCAATTCTATTTCATGTACCTCTTGTCATTTAGCAAAGAGCAAACGTTTGTATTTTCCTGTTTCGACAAAACGCTCATCTGCTTTGTTAGAATTAATACACTGTGACTTATGGGGACCTTCTCCCATTACTTCAACAGCTGGTTTTCGTTATTATGCTATTTTCATTGATGATTACTCCCGTTTTACGTGGTTTTATCCACTTCACGCGAAATCGAATTTCTATGATGTTTTTCTCAGTTTTCAGGCGTTTGTTGAAAATCAGTTCACTATAAAACATTTTCAAAGTGACGGCGGTTTTGAATTTATAAACAATCGCGTAAAGCGTCACTTCTCTAACCGTGGCATTCACCATCTCTTATGTTGTCCATATACACCGGAACAAAATGGAAGGGCAGAACGCAAGCATCGTCACATAATTGAGATGGGTCTCGCATTGTTATTTCATTCGTCAGCTCCTCTAAATCTCTGGGTCGAAGCTTTCAGTACCGCGGTCTTCATCATCAATCGGCTGCCCTCTTCGGTACTTCAGAACTCTTCACCTTTTGAATATGTCTACAATACACGTCCTAGCTTTGAGTCATTTCGTGTTTTCGGATGCCGGGTTTTTCCATGCCTACGTGATTATGTTCAGAACAAGCTTCAGCCTCGCAGTCGGCCTTGTATTTTTATCGGCTATAGCCCTTCTCACAAGGGTTTTCGTTGTCTTGATCCGGTGAACTCCAAGATTTTTATTACTCGACATGCTCGCTTTGATGAATCCTGCTTTCTTTTCTCTGCAGCACCAGTATCGGCTTCATCATCATCTCTGGCTATATCGACCTATGTCGGCGGTTTTTTGGCTCCGCCTGTTGATTCACCCTCGGCGGATTCTCCTTCGCCCACGACTTCCGCACCTTGCCTTGTCTGTTCCACATCAGACCTGACACCCCTAACACAGGTTCCTGCTACTATCATTCCTGCTGCCCCAGCTGATGACCCACCACTCGATCTGCCACCGCCCGAGCAACCAAATAATCAGCTCGTGCAACCACCGAGACCCGACGCTGCTTCAACGCATCACATGCAAACTCGGGCAAAGTCAGGTATTTTCAAATCGAGATATCATGCCACAATTAATTGTGCATCTCTCATCACTGCTCTTACAGCCATTCCGGAGCCTCGCGGCATCAAATTCGATCTTAAATCTCCCGAATGGGTTCGCGCGATGCATGAAGAATTATCAGCTCTTAAGACTAACAAGACTAGGTCTCTAGTGCCCCGCCCTTCATCTACGAATATTGTCGGCTCCCGGTGGGTTTATCGAACTAAGCTTCGCGCCGACGGCTCCGTCGATCGTTATAAGGCTCATTTGGTCGCACAAGGGTTTAGTCAAATTCCTAAGTTTGATTTCACTCATACGTTCAGTCCAGTTGTTAAGGCATCCACCATTCGCATTGTTATTTCTCTTGTCGTAATGCACTCTTGGCCTCTTCACCAGCTGGACGTCAAGAAGGTTTTTTTAAATGGTATTCTTTTTTCTCTGGTCTTTATGGAACAGCCTCCCGACTTTACTGATCCTCGCTTTCCGGATCATGTCTGTCAGTAACGTAAGGCTATATATGGTCTAAAGCAAGCTCCTCTTGCTTGGTACCAACGCTTCCGTGGTTTTCTGGTCTCTCTTGGTTTTCTTTGCAGTGCTTCAGACACTTCTCTTTTTGTTTACAAGAAACGGGAAGTATTGGTCTATCTTTTGGTCTACGTTGATGACATAATCATCACCGGCAATTCTTCCTCGATTCTCGATGCTCTCATTACTCGCATGAATCGCGAGTTTGCCATCACTGATATGGGCTCTCTGGGATATTTTCTAGGACTCGAGGTAACTCGCTCTTCTTCTGGTTTATTTCTAAGTCAAACAAGATATGCCTTGGATATTCTTCAGCATGTGGAACTTCAGCATTCCAAGCCAGTTAGTACTCCACTTGCACCCGGTTCGACCATGTCCAAGGATGGTGAGCCATTCGCCGATCCTACACGTTTTCGTTCCCTGGTCGGTGCACTGCAGTACTTGACAATCATGCGCCCAGATATCTCTTATTCCGTCAATACTGTTAGTCAGTTCCAGCAGCAGCCCACATTCGATCACTTTCAGTCTGTCAAGTGAATTCTGCGCTACATCAAGGGCACTCTCAATTTCGGCCTCTCTTTCTCTCCTGGTTCGCCTTCTCTTGTTGGTTACTCAGATGCTGATTGGGGCAGATGCACTGACACTCGCCATTCAACCTATGGATATGCTATCTACCTCGGCGGTAATCTAGTTTCCTGGAGCGCGAAGAAGCAGCCTACAGTCGCTCGCTCCAGTTGTGAGTCCGAATATAGGGCAATTGCCTATACAACCTCCGAGCTTCTTTGGGTTTTGAATCTTCTTCGAGATTTACATGCTGTCCCTGCTTCGCCCCCAACACTCTATTCCGACAACACAAGTGCTATCTTCCTCACTCAGATTTCAGTGTCACATAAGAGGGCGAAGCATATTGATATAGACTATCATTTTGTTCGAGAACTTGTGGAATCCGGACGACTCTTTACCAAATTCATCGACTCCGAAAACCAAGTGGCAGACATCTTCACAAAGAGCCTCTCACACGACCTCTTTGATTTTTTCAGATCCAAGCTTCGCGGTACGGTTTCCGACACGTCTTAGCTTGGGGGGGTGTTAGATATCATTAGATATCAAATAACCTAGATAGATTCATAATTTTAGATATACTTATATCTTTGTATATCTCTAGAATATTTACGTATATCTTTTTCCTTCTGTACTCTATAAATATGTACATGTACACCCATTTTTAATCAAGTGAAATAAATTTTATTTGATTATCACAATAATGCTCCATAAACCCAAGCTTTTCTTCGTCGGCGCTTCTCTGTCTCTACCCTATCATCGTAGTGGAAATCCATCAAGAACCAATTGAAGGATCTGCTGTTATTTTATGCAGAGAGAGAGAGAGAGGCTATGCCCCCAATCTAGAAGCAAAATATTAAACTTCAATTTACACATACATTCTACGTGATATTAATTTTGTTGATGATAAAAATTGGTGAGCTTTCGTTGCAGATGCTGTATCTCTGAAAGGAGGCGTGCTTGCTCATTCCGATCAGTCGAATCCAAGCTCTGCTGCTGCTTCTTTGATATCTCACCACGGATGCTCTTGATCTGCACACCACACCATCACACCCAAGTCACACTCTCGTCTCATCTCATCATCGCATCATCTCATGATCTCAATGGAAGTGGAGTGGAGTGAAGTGAAGTGCAAACCTTTCTGTGTGGCCACCTTTCCAGCCCTCCCTTGCGGCATATGCTCTTTATTGCAGACGGACACAGGTTCATCTCCTTGGACGCCACGCTCATTGGAAGATGGAAGTACTTCTCCAGATCCCTCACTCTCATATTCCCTGTTCTTTCCCTCTGTTCTACACATTCACATCATCACCCAAGATTCATATGCATGCAGATTTTAAATAAACGAAGAAGTTAGTCCATGACTATGAGGTTAACTTTAGAAACCTACCTGTGATGCAATGTGGCTCTTAGGCATGCTCACTCCATTTCCCACTTCCTCTGCCCCGGTTTCTTGCCCGTCTCCTGCAGCATGAATCAAGTGGCATCAGATTTGCTTGAAATGGAGATTGGTGTTGGGTTTGTGACCTTGTGAAGTTTGATGAGGGGTGAAACCGCCGGTGAGGCCATCGAGTCCAGTGCACAAGGCGTCGTAGAAGTAAGACAGGGGATCTTGCAACATGGTATAGCCTTGTGATTTTTTATCATTGCAGTATTCAACCAAGAATTGCTTCACATTGCTTATGCTTTCCCTACAGAAGCTTTAACAATGGAAACTAAGCATATATATAACTCACTCCCATGATGCATAACTAAACCACAAAATAAACTTACTCCAACATATAAAATTCATGATTTTCAGATGATACATTGTTGTCATATGCCTCCATCACCGCATGGCTTATCAGCCCTAATCTTCCATGGATCCCAAGTTTCAACACACGACTCCCTACCCACATGATCACGCGATGAGTCATGCCATTAACATGGAATTATTCCAAAATTAAATAAAAGAAAAGAAAAGTCATGCCATTAACATGGAAGATTTCTCTGAGCGTTTGACAGCAACTGCAACTGTATGGAGACGGCGGGATGGGCCACACCGGAATGCGAACCGGGTTTCCAAAAGCCGCTGGCTGTTGGAAATCGGCAAACTGTTCCCTTTCATTTTCATGGTCGATACAAAATTCAGGAAAATTACTAGTCCCGTGATTTCCGACAACGTTGCCGTCCATCTCTTCCATCATTCCGTTCACGGCGTTGTCGAGTAAGGGGTTGCCATCGTCGTTGTTGGTATCATTGTACAATAGCAACTCTTCGACGCTTGAAATGGCGCCGATGATGTCTTGACTCGGTGGAGCGATGGAGGTTTGCTCCGCCATTGTCGTGTGTGTGTGTGTGGATGTGTCTTCTCGAGCGGCAGCGACGCCTGGCGTGGCGAACCAAGCGTCGCGGCGTTGAGTCTCGTTTGCGTTTGGTGTTATAGAATTATATTCACGAAACGGGATTGATGGAGATATGATTGAAAGTGAGGAATTTGAATTGAAAGTAGAGGGATATATTATAAGGGAAAGATGAAGCCAAGGGCGGGAATGCTGAGACAGTAGTTAATGACTGTTATGAAAAAAGAATATTCAAATATTTTAAATAATTTGTCATTTTTTTTTAATAGATTTTTTGCAGACAAAAATTAAACATAAATTGATATGTATAGTTATTGTTGACGAAATAGTATGAAGATACATGAATTTGGTATGCACCGATTCTAAATAAAAGAACAACTTAAGGATGAGCCTCCTTAGGTATAGTTCAATTTATCATTGAAAATTACGAGTTTAAACTTTTCCACTATAAATTTATTTTCGTACAAAAAAAAAAGTATATATCATAAATAACAATGTGTTGGGCTAGCTTGGATTTAGAGCTTTCTTAATTTATATGTGGAAGCGTAGTTTAAAGTTTGAATATAGCCCATAAAACATGGGCCAATTTTAACTGAAGCCCAAATCCCAGAAATGCTTATAATTATGTTTATTTATTTTCTTAAAATCATAATTTATTTGCAAAGATACCCCTTATGTTTGGATACTGGATACCGACATGGAGTTAGTTTATGTGCATGCAGAGGATATGCATCAATCAATCCTAACACTAGAGTATAGATAATACTCCATATGATATAATGAGAGGGTAAAAACATGGTCGTTTTCGCATTGAAGTGGGGGCTTGTAAGAAATAAAGAGGTGGCACCCATAAATTGAATGATAATAAAGACGGGCTCTCAACAAATTAGACATACATATAAGCAGGTAGTGACTACATGCATGCATATACATATACATATATTATAATAGCATGGCACGTGACAGCATTGCTTCCAAGAAAGCGAGGTGCCCCTCTGCGCGCACGTGGAGGTGGTGAAGGAGGGAGATAGAGATAGAGAGCGAGAGTTTTGGTGTCAGGTGGTGGGAGAGGGCGGCCGGGGGTTCCTTCTCTTCTCTCCTCAAAAAGAAGACTCTCCTTTCCCAATCAAGATCATTTCGACTTCCCCTTTTATTTCAATAATTCGCCCATTCAACTTCTCAAATGAACTCATATATACTTAGCACTCACTTTTTTTTCCTTTTTCTTTTTAAACGAACAAATTCAAAATATATATTTTTTTAATTTTTAATTACACAACCTGCATGCCGAAGCATTTTTTATAATGGATTTAACTAGCTATAGGCTATATTAATCCTTGTTATAATATTGTAGATTGAAGATCATGAGATATTTATTTAAATTAAACTATAGGGAGATCTACATTTGAAATAATTAATATAATGGTCCCCAATCCAATCCACATTGTTTGTTGATGGAATATATTTTGGCATTGGGATCTTCACTTATCCAACCATTTCTTATGATTCTCGCAAACACATGCAGCATGCCTAAAACACTCAAGACAACGACTCTCTCCCTCCCCTAGTTAATTACCGCAAGATTAGTGTCTCACGAGATGTAAAATTTGTTGAAGATGTCTTCCCTTATAGTGTTGTTCAGGGAGAGAAGAGAAACTCTAGGGCAAGGCAGTTTCATGAAGTTGTCGACATCCAGGAAGGTGACGTACATACTGAGAATATAAGAGAGGCAATAATCCAAGATACGGTTGAGAACACACAGATTCACGGTGATGATAGACGTGTAAGTGAGAGGATCAGGCGAGTACCAACGCATTTGAAAGAATACATCGTTGACCTGCCACACTCCATAGACCACACTCAATCCGCCTCCAACTCAGGAACTTCGACGGTACATCCTATAACGAATTTTATTGCTTATGAAAAGTTCTCTGCAGCTCACAAGTGTTTCTTAGCCTCGATCGACATGCACGCTGAACCACGAAGCTTCTCTCAAGCCGTGAAAATTGGCGAGTGGAGGGAGGCAATGAAGAAGGAGATACAAGCCCTAGAGGAGAATGGAACATGGGAATTGGTAGAATTGCCACCAGGAAAGTCCACCATTGACTCCAAATGGGTATACAAGGTGAAGTATAAAACTACGGGACAGATCGAGAGATACAAGGCACGTCTTGTAGCTAGAGGTTTCACACAAATACCAGGAGTGGATTTTCACGAAACCTTTGCACCTGTTGCCAAACTAGTCACCATGAGATGTTTGGTTACAATTGGAGTAAAGAAAGGCTGGATAATACATCAGCTGGATGTAAACAACGCTTTCTTGAATGGCGATCTCATGGAAGATGTTTATATGAAGTTGCCGCAGGGTTTTGCCAAGAAAGGAGAAACAAGAGTATGCAAGCTCCGAAAATCTTTATATGGCTTAAAACAAGCTTCAAGAAGTTGGTATGAAAAATTTACAGGAGCACTCATCGACATTGGCTTCAGACAATCGCATCCGGATCACTCACTTTTTATCTTCAAAAGGGGAGAAGTTTTCGTCGCAGCCCTCATCTACGTAGATGACGTCTTCCTAGCAGGGAATAATGCACAAAAGATCCAAGAAGTGAAAGACTTTCTGGACAAAAGATTCAGCATAAAAGATCTTGGTCCACTAAAATATTTTTTGGGAATAGAGGTGGCTCGTACGAGAAATGGAATTGTCCTAAGCCAACGTAAGTATGCTATGAATATTCTACGAGATATAGGGATGGAGGGCTGCAAGCCGAGTGGTATGCCGATGGAGCAAAAGCTTAAGTTAGATCAAGGGGATGACAGCCCTGCAGCTGATGAACAGCAGTTTCGACGTCTCATTGGGCGTCTTCTTTATCTTGCTGTTACAAGGCCGGATATTCAATATGCAGTGAGTATGCTAAGCCAGTTCCTATCGACGCCAAAGCAGGTCCATATGGATGCAGCCATGCGAGTCTTGAGGTATATAAAAGGAACTATTGGGAAATGTATTTTCCTACCAGCTGATGGGGGGTTGTTATTAGAAGCATACTGTGATTCTTACTGGGGTAGTTGCGCTGAGACAAGACGGTCTCATGGTGGATATGCCATCAAACTTGGAGGAGCTCCAATCTCGTGGCGCAGCAAGCGGCAAAATGTGGTCTCACGCTCTTCAGTTGAAGCCGAGTATCGTGTGATGGCAAGTGCGGTAAGTGAAATAGTTTGGCTCCGGTGGTTATTAAAAGATTTGGATGCACTACAACCGCGTCCGACTAGGTTGTATTGTGACAATCAGGCTGCTCGGCATATTGCCAGAAATCCAGTATTCCATGAGAGGACAAAGCATGTCGAAATGGATTGTTATTTTGTACGGGAGAGAGTTGAGTCGAAGGACATTGAGCCGTCTGAGATATCTTCTTCGGAGCAAGTTGCCAACATATTCACAAAGCCACTTGGAGCTGACCATCTTCGTTATTTAGTGTGCAAGTTGGGAGTTCGTAACCTACACCTTCCAACTTGAGAGGGAGTGTTGAGATATGAATATTTAGGTTGATATGCATATCTTCTAGATATATTAGATATGAATATTTAGGTTGATATGATCATATCTTCTAGATATATTAGAGATATGGTGTGAAGATATAGATATAATTTATTATTTTATTTTCCTTCTAGGGTTAGGATTTCTAGGGTTTCCCCTTCCTATATATATATATGTATCATTGGCTTGTATAATTAGAGTACACATATATTTTCTTAATGAAAAGAGCTATCTTAGGATTCTCGCAAACACATGCAGCATGCCTAAACACTCAAGACAACGACTCTCTCTCCCCTAGTTAATTACCTCATCCCAAAATTAAACTTGCATCGATTTATCTATCCACCCTGTTTATTTAAATAATAAGCACAAATATTTCTGTGTTTTTAAATGACACGAGTTTCTCACATACATTTAACATCAAATTATCCCAATTAATTAAGTATCTCAATTAACTCTTTTTTTTCTTACATATTTACTTCATTATAACATACCATCACATGATTACTTTAATATTTAAGGAGAAACTAGAACTTTTAATTCTATTTTTCATGTTTTTATCTTTGAGTTGATCTCCTGAGAGACGGTCTCAACATTTTTTTTATTGTAAGATGGACCTTAATACATCATTTCAATAAGTTAAATACATTATTTTATTTTTAAAAATTACATTATTTGTAACAAAGAAATACATCATTTGCAATAAAAAAAATACATCATTTGCAATAAAGAAATACATCATTTCATTAAATTCGTTTCACAATAAAAAAGGTGAGACATCATATGCAATAAAGAAATACATCATTTTATTAAATCCGTCTCACAAAAAAAATGATGAGAACGTCTCATCTGAGAACTTGCCTTTATTTTTTTATTAAGATTAATATTACAAATAAATCTTAGATATGGAAATAATTCAATGTATATCATACAAATTTTTGCGTAGTACTAGTAGTTGCCATAAAATATGGAAAACTAACAAATTAGCTCAACCAATCTGTAATTCTTACTCAGTTATGCATCTTAATAGTGAAGATGGTCACAACTAGGGGTGTAATCGAACCGAGTCGAGTCGAGTAGTGTCGTGCTCAAGTTTGACTCGTTTAGTTTCGAGTCGAGCTTCGAGTCGAGCTTCGAGCTTTTTAATCGAATACTTTGATGTTCACGAACGTTATCGAGCTTTTATCGAGCCTTAACGAACTTTCTAAATTTAGAATATATTTAAGATTTTTATTATTATTTTGAAGAAAAGGTTATTTATTCCAAAAAAATATCATATTCATGCTCATATTCTAAATATTTTTCATTATTAGATAGATTTATCATTACTGTTACTCTTAAATTATGAAAATATTATTTTTATAAAAGTAATTATTTTATATTTCTTACTAATTTTAGCTAAC
The DNA here is from genome assembly GCA_026898455.1 of Plectranthus barbatus. Taxonomy (NCBI): domain Eukaryota; kingdom Viridiplantae; phylum Streptophyta; class Magnoliopsida; order Lamiales; family Lamiaceae; genus Plectranthus; species Plectranthus barbatus. Next base: position 42,898 of record JAPKLW010002419.1, read on the forward strand.
GAGCCTGCTCACGAGCTTACGAGTCGAATACTATGATGTTCAAGTTTGGTTCATTTAATAAACGAGCTTTACTAAACGAGATAGAACGAGCTTTTATCGAGTCGAGATCCGAGTAGCTCACGAACAGTTTGGATCATTTACACCCCTAGTCACAACCACATATATAGCTATCGATAAAATAAAATAGAATACGCAAGTAAAATGAAAATTAAGAAGAAGGAACGTATTTGGAATATTATTTATTAACACAAACCCTTATTTAATTTTTTTTATTATTATTATAACATGCTTTTCAAAATATTGTGATTATAATATATAGTCTTTTAATTTCATACACCCCATCAAATTAATTGCTAATCGAATACGAGAGGGGTGGTGCGGCTTTCTCTGTGTCTCTCTTAAAATGTATGTAAATTAAATATAATATCATCTTTAAATTTTAATCATTTCTGAGTGAAAAATATCATTTGAATTTATTTTTCATTATATAAGCTCCTTCTTTTATTTTGGAGCAAAATATCATGATCAGCACCTAACTTGGTGTGAGAGAGTGGAAAAAAATGTGAGAGGAAGAGGAAACAGAATATGGCCCATATGAGTTTGATATTCAAAGGGAAAAAGAAATAAAAGTGAAATGTAGTGACTAAAAATTGGTCCATTAATTAGAGTGTATTTATGTATGTATGTATATGAAGTAGTTAGTGAAGAGTGAAAGAGAGAAAACACTATGGCACACCTAATGGGGTGACAATCCCATGCATACCTACATTTTTGTTTTATTCATCACAAATAGATTGCTATTTGACTTTTCAAAACTTGGCTGGCTTCACTCGCAATTTGGATTTTTTACTTCACAATTTATTTATTTATTAATTATTTTGAGAAACTATAATTTTTCAGGATTGAAAACTCATTATATATATATATATATATATATATATATATACAATCTTAAAGGGAAGCCAAATTATTCAATCTAGCTGTCTGATTTTCGAATTGAGAACTGATTCCACAATTTATTTAGTACAATCTTTGATTATTGTATTCTCATATATGCAATCACATCCAAGACGTTTGCCTGTTTTGTTCTCATACGCATGATCTTGCATCACGCACAACGTGGTATGAGTAACATATATCAAATTATATGTGCTCGTATCATTTCTGCTCGCATACAATCGTATTAAAATTAAACGAGATGGTCCAGAGTCTGAAACACACGCATATACATGGGAGCTTATTAAAAGAAAATATGGTAAATAATGAAGAAAGAGAGACCAGAGAAAGTGATGTTGAATCCAAAAGAAAGAATGTGTTGTGGACAAGGATTATGGCCATGGCAATGGCAAATGGGATTATTTTTATTCCAAGATTTCAATCGCTTTCGAGATGGAGTTTGTGTTTAATGATGTCTCCGATCCTCGCCGTCACGTGCATGCTGCTCCTCTTCGGGCCGCCCTGCCTGCCTGCGCCGGGACCCTCTCCCCATATGTTTTCACATCACGTCTACTCACACACGTATTGCAAATCTTATTTTTTAAAAAAATATAAATACATTGACATCTCAGTATGCTCAAAAAATCTCGAATTTATGACTTATTATAGGCAAGATGCCTTATATGCATGGATAAATATTTTATGATCTAGGATTTTATATATTTATGGCTCTATGCGTTGATCATCTTAGGACAGAAATGAAACATTGTTATATTTAACATTGAGAATTACATGGTTGTATTTACGCCCCTAACTGTTCAAATTACATATTTTATTTTTTAAACATTTATGTTATCAATTAACTATATGTATATATATAATAGAGGCTTAACCTTCTATTTTTAGTTAATAATAGGGATTATACTACACTTTCAAAATTATAAAAATCAGGCTCATGCATGGTCGTTGAGCAAATAGTATATTCCGTCATCAATAAAAAAGAAAAAAGTAGCAATTAACTTTACCAAGAGATAAATCTAATAAAAATAAAATTGAAATGTATATATCTAGAGAGAGAAAGAATAAATCCACGTATTATTCCTGGATTTTGTCCCCATGCTACCAGATAACAGATTGCGACTGATGAACAATATGTTGATATGATCAGTACTAACACAACAATACAGTGGCGGATCCAGAAAATTTTCTTGAGGGGGGCTGAAACTTTTTTTCTCGGCTTCACCTTAACTTCAATTATGTTATATCATCTTTTTCCTTATTTTAATCCATTTTTTCTTCAACAAGAGGGGGCTATACCATTAAAAAATCGGATCATGATACTAAAAAAACCGGATCATGATACTAAAAAATGAAAAAAAAATCGGGTTAGGGGGGGCTGGAGCCCCCCCAAGCCCTTACATGGATCCGCCTCTGCAACAATATAAATAAACGGTAAATTAGAAAATTTATTCCAAAATTTTTTTTTTTTGGAATTTTATCTCAACTATTTACTGTTAAGGTTTTATATCTTACTTTTCATGTTGCCTGGGAATTTATCCCAATTATTAACGGAGCGAATTTAATTACTGCATCACATATTTTTTCCACGTGGCGCCCACATAGAATTATTTATTTTTTTAAAAGAAAATAACATGCAAAAACAATGTCCTTTTTTAATAAAAAAAAATTCTGCACAATCTACCTGGAAACTAATTTCATTCTAATTTAATATCTAACTAGGTTTGCACCCGTGCGTTGCACGGTAAAATGTTATTTATTTAAAATTTTATTTTTTAAATAATTTCATTAATTTTAATTTTAATCTATTCAGATGTTTTAATTTAATTGTGTATCAATTTAATAATTTATTAGAAACAAACGAAATACTTTAATCACTTACGTCTCAAATTAAAAACACATTTAAAATTTTAAGTAATTCTAAATATAAACTTATATTCTACTTAGTCATCTTATTTATATTTAATATAAAATTAAGTAAATATAATTTTTTATAAGTTTGCAGTATGTAATCTTTGTCACCTCACAAGTATAATTAAGACAAATCATTTAATTTTCTTCAAAAGAATTGAATTCATAAGAAGTATTAATAATTTTAAATATTAATAAATAAAAGTGTGTAACTAAAAAAAAATATACACATTCTAATAAATAAAAATATTGTAGCTCATGATATGGCTATATAAAGAAGCATTGTCAAACTTTAATTCAAATTGAGTAAAAAAAGATATTACCATATAATAAATGTCTCTTTTAAAGTCATGCATATTCTTCAAATTTACATATTTAAAATTTTATTGATTATTATATAAAAAATCATGATGGTAAAATTTATAATAGTTAGAACAATAATATAATTAAAAATCATAAATTAAAAAATAAAAATAAAATCAAATTATGACACAAGTAATTCTTGAGTTCTTATTTTTATCAGAAATTTAATACAATACGATCTTATTTTTAGAAATACAGTAGAATCTTTTGTGCACTTTTGTTTTTGTATTTCAATATAATATTATACATAAAATATATATACAAATTTAATAAAATTAAAAAGAATTATATCAAACACAAAGTCTATTAGATTTGGTTTAAATATTATTCCATGAAAAATATTATACTTGTATGATTTACAATACAATTTTTTGTGCTCTTTTGCTCTCATGCTTAATATAATATTATACATCAAAAATACAAATTAAATATAATCAAAAAGAATTATATTAAACACAAAGCCTATTATGTTTGTTTAAATATTATTATATAAAAAATATTATACTTGTATTATTTGAAAAATAATAAATATAATGAATTGTTGAAATGAGATATTTTAAAGAAAAAAAATGACAAATATAATTTCTCTCATATTTTTATTGTTGGTTATTGCATATCTAAAATATAATATAAAATAATATAAAATTAAAGTGAAAAGGATTTCGAAGGAACACTTATTTTAGACTATTTTCATTTAATATATTATAAAAATTTTCAAAATTTTGAATAATATCATTTTGAGGTGGAGAAAAATTAGTTTTAAAATTATTATTTTTAAATAATATAAATTTGATAAGCAATTAAAATTTAAAATAAAAATTATAAATCCAAGTTACTAATCTAAAGATAGTATGAAGTAGTTTATAAATAGTGAGATAAAACTTAGATAGGTTAGTGAATATAAGTAAATTAAAAAATAATATTAATTTTAATTTGATAAGTTTTGGAGGAAAAATGGCAAAATTGTAATTAAGTTGAACTATTTTCTTTTGATATAGTATATAGATTTTAAGTTTAAAAAAAATGTGAATGAACCCAATTTTCTTCAACTTCCAAACCTGTGAACCCTATAATCTGTCAAAACACCCCCCCCCACCCAAAAAAAAAATAAATAAATAATCCATCTATTGCCTCAATCTTCAACCAAATCAGTGACTACCCAGAGCTCACATCAATTTTCGAAAACCTGAAGCCATAAATTTCGAACAACGAATAGAGATGTCGTGTGATTTTGGGGTAAGTAATAAATTTAGGATGGCTGATACATAAAGGATTGATGTAAATTCTACGGTGTCATGTTGTCATGACCCCTGTTATCTGTATAAATCATTCACCATTTTGAATCCCGAGCGTCGATTTTGGTGACGTCCCATGTGGCATTTGGTTAGTTGTGATGGTTTATGTTAGTATTTTATACTATTTTCACGTTATTATCTTTTGAAATGGGTTTACTTTTGTGATTGAATGGATTTTTTCTTTATTCTAATGAGAGAAGGTTGGCAAAGAACTCTAGATTTATGCAAATATGTCTTTATTTTGGACTAAATCAAATGAATATGGGATGGCAGTATAGATCAACTCAATGATGAGGTGTGGAAATTGAAAAGTTGAGTTATTTTTATGGGTATCTAATTACATAGATGAATTCTGTCGAACTTTTCTGGTTAATTACATAAGAATCAAGAAGGAAATAGTTTTCCAGTTTTGTGCCCCCACATCGTGCTCGCTGACTTTGTATATTGTCTCGTGTTCTAAACACGAGACTTGAGTCTTCGATTCAAGTTACCCACCGTGCTATCTTCTCCTAGCACGAGACTGAAGCTTTAAACTGAAGCTCTATTTGGTGAATATATCTTTCTAAGATATATTCATGACAGTCAGTTTCCTAGTCTGGGACTCTGATTCTCACAAGCGTATGCAGACACCTGTGTTCTGTGAAGAACCTTTAAACATCCAACCATTCTGGAAAGAATTAGTAAACATCAACCCACCAGAAAGGAGGCTGCAGGGTGCGTCCCCATTTCAACCTGAAGACTGAGTCTACAAGGAGTTCCTAGGCGAGTACCACAGCTGACCGGAGGACGGAGGTGCCACGGACTGTGTATAGATTGTAAGAAGGCTTGTATTTACTTAGTGAATTATCCAGACCTTGGGTTTGAAGAGTGGATGTAGGATATTGAAATCCGAACCACTATAAATCTATGTGTGCTGCTTTACTGCTTTCTTTATACTTGCTCTGTTTTTCTGTTTCACAAACTGACTATTAAAACCTTCAATACATGTCCAAGTATTGAAGAATATAAACTGTGAAACTGACTTAAAACGAAACAGAGACTTAAGTTTAAATTGACTACACACAAAACTGACTCTACTCTGTTAGAACGAACCAGTGCTTGTGCTTATCTTTACTTCCCCTGCATACACAAAACCTTCTGCTGCACATATTTCCACTCTGATTTCGGGACCAACAAGAAGAAGTATGGAATGTGCAGAAGACATCAGAGTCTGGAACACAACAGTCGTAGGAAGCTGAGAACTCAAGCTCCTCCCCAAATACACTGCTCCTTGTCCCAAAGTGACGTGCCAACACGCTCCCGCAAGGCACAGTCAATTCTTCCCCTGCAGCTGGTTTACAAATGAAGATATCAAGATCAAGGTAGGTTGAAGTAATGGAGACATGCGTAGTGGAGGCCCGCACCTCCACGGTAAAGCTGCTAAAGTCGACATGAGGGGAGTAATGTAAGTCAAAACTACATACATCCCTCAGGGACGTTGAGATGATGTGATTCACCTTCAACACCCCATTGGCTTTCTGTTCCAAGAACTCCTAGAAGACGAGACTCCAAGAACAGTCTCAACTATTTTTCTTGGATAAGGAGTTCATTGGAACTACAGCAGTAGCCAGTTTGAAGAACATCAAGAAGACCAGAAGTAGTGTAGTATAGACTTAAAAAATAGTTTTGTAATAGGTTTCTTTTTGTTACTTAATCCCTGTACTTGTAATGAAAATTATTAAAGGATAAAATGACTTATTGATAACAATCTCTTTTTATCCAACAAAGGTCTTCATTATTCAAATGCTGAACTTACACAATCCAGTGTAATTAGCAGGCTTCTATTTCTTCTCTTATTAAGATTTAATTGCTCTAAACTGACTAGAAAAATCAATCGAGCAATATCTCTCCAAGTTAAAGGAGAAGATCTTAAGTAAAAAGCTGACATTGAGGGGGAACTTTTCTGAGTTTATGCGACAAATTGTCAAAACTGCAAAAACTCTAAAGTTATCCACACCTCATCAGAATAGGTTCCAGATGGCTTTGACCACACCAAAAAGGGGGAAATTGTTAGGATTTTTGTTAGAGAAATCCTTCCTTACTTTTGATGTTTTGGTGGGTCAAAGAATGTAAGCCATCTTAGTCAATTTTTCTAGTTTCTAGAGTTCTAAACTGTAATCCTTGTATAGGATCGATTGAGTTATAATAGAACTTAGGCTGAAGATCGAGCGATGGAGAATGCTCGAGAACTGACCATTATCACGCCTAGCCTTAACCGAAAACTGAGTTGGAGAAATTAGTTTTAGGTCTATCCATACTGACAAGGAGAAGCCAGTATGAGGGCGTTCCCAAACTGACTAAGGAGAAGTCAGTTTAAGGGATTTCCATACTGATCCAGAGAAATCAGTATGAGGGCGTTTCCCATACTGACTATGGAAAGTCAGTATGAGGATTTACCATACCGACCGTGGGAAGTCAGTATAAGGGCTAAGTTGTACTGATTCTCAGAAGTCATTATAAGAAGCCTCAGACATTTTTAAATGCCTAAGTCAGTACGAGGTTATCCAAATTGGGTTCCTCGGGCTGCAAAGGAGTCTGACATAACGTTAGTGTATAGTACACTGACAATGTGCAGAGCAGAAAGGAGACCTAATACATGGGCTACGACTGGACAATATAATCCATGAGTCTAACGTCTGGATTTGTGTACCTAACGGATAGAAATTCAAATTTCCATAGATTCTCCTCTCTATATAAAGACCTGTCATCTCAACCTTAACAGGTTACCTGAACAGAATTCAAAATCCAGACGTTAGACTCATGGATTATATTGTTCAATCGTAGTCCATGCCTTAGGTCTCCTTTCTGTTCTGCCCATTGTCAGTGTACTATACACTAACTTTACGTCGGACTCCTTTGTAGCCCAAGGAACCCAGTTTGGATAACCTCTTACTGACTTAGGCATTTACAAATGCCTAAGTCTGACTAAGGCTTATTATACTGACTTCTGAGAGTCAGTACATCTTAGCCCTCATACTGACTTCCCACGGTCAGTATGGTAAATTCTCATACTGACTTTCCATAGTCAATATGGGAAACGCCCTCATACTGATTTCTCTAGATCAGTATGGAAATCCCTTAAACTGACTTCTTCTAAGTTAGTTTGGGAAAGCCCCCATACTAACTTCTCCTTGTCAGTATGGATAGACCAAAAATCGAGTGCTCCAACTCAGTTTTTGGTTAAGGCTAGGCGTGACGATAGTCGGTTCTTGAGCATTCTCCATTGCTCGATCTTCAGCCTAAGTTCTATTACAACTCGATCGATCCTATACAAGGATTACGGTTTAGAACTCTAGAAATTGGAAAAACTGACTAAGATGGCTTACATTCTTTGACCCACCAAAACATCAAAAGTAAGGAAGGATTCTCTAACAAAAATCCTAATAATTTCCCCCTTTTTGGTGTGGTCAAAGCCATCTGGAACCTAAGATGACGAGGTGTGGATAACTTTAGAGTTTTTACAATTTTGACAATTTGTCGCATAAACTCGGAAAAGTTCCCCCTCAATGTCAGCTTTTTACTTAAGATCTTCTCTTTTAACTTTGAAAGATATTGCTCGATTGATTTTTCTAGTCAGTTTAGAGCAATTAAATCTTAAGAAAGGGAAAAATAAAAGCCTACTGATTACACTGGATTGTGTAAGTTCAGCGTTTGAAGAACGAAGACCTTTGTTGGACAAAAAGAGATTGTCATCTACAAGTCAGTTTATTCTTTAATAATTTTCATTACAAGTACAAGGATAAATTAATAAAAAGAAATCTATTACAGAACTATTTTTCAAGTCTATACTAGGCTGCTTCGGGTCTTCTTGATGTTCTTCAAACTGGCTGCTACTGTAGTTCCAATGAACTCCTTATCCAAGAAAGACAGTTGAGACTGTTCTTGGAGTCTTGTCTTCTAGGAGTTCTTGGAACAGAAAGTCAATTGGCCGTTGAAGGTGAAACATATCATCTCAACGTCCCTGAGGGATGTATGTAGTTTTGACTTACACTACTCCCCTCATGTCGACTTTAGCAGCTTTACCGTGGAGGTGTGGGCCTCCACTACTTCAACCTGCTCTGGTCTTGATATCTTCATTTGTAGACCAGCTGTAGGGGAAGAAGTGACTGTGCCCTGCGGGAGCATGTTGGCACGTTACTTTGGGACAATGAGCAGTGTATCTGGGGAGGGGGAGGGGGAGGGGGAGGAGCTTGAGTTCTCAGCTTTCTTTTGTTCCTTCCCAGTACGAAGACGACTGTTGTGTCTCAATCTCTGATGTCTTATGAACCTTCCATACTTTTTTCCCCCTCTTTGACCGCACCCAAAGAGGGTGGTGAGTTTATGTCTGGAGGTTTAGGTTCTAACACCATTTTCCCGGATTTGAGGGAAGTTGTTGGTGAAGACGAAGTAGAAACTTGGAAGGAAGGGTTTGACAATGGAGATTTCGGAGAAAAAATTTGTTTCTTGTGAGTTCTTTTCAGAAGGATTTTCACACACAAGAAAATAAAAAGGATGAACCCTATTTATATAGAGAGAAAGGTCATTGAAATGGTGTAGGTTTACCTTGTGACCTTTTAGCATCTAGATATTCGGTGACGATTGAGATTTGTGGCCTCGCGACGCGCGTTTCAGATTTGACTAGAGCGACGTGATAAAGAGTGTTATCCACGTGTTGAAATTTGATTCATCAATGCAAGATACGCATTAATTGCGATGTAACCATAGAGATCACCTTTGGAATTCAAAATCCCGCCTTTCGAAATTCCAGGATCTGACTAAGAGTCAGTTTCTAAACTAAGAGTTGGAACTCAGTTTAATTCCACATCCGTTATTTGAGATCTTCTAAGTACGAACTAGAAACTGAATGTCTCTTCATCAGTCAATTTGAATAAAGATAAGTTTCTGTTCTTCGGATGTGCTGATGAGTCTTCTTTTCATACTGAGTGGAGCATTGAGTTTTGAAAACTGAGAACTTGGACTCAGTTTCATTTTCCATTACTCTTCTCTAATAAAGACTTCATCAACTTCCAGTAGACCCAGTTTTATGCAGAGCTACTTGAATCTGGTCTCTAGGAGTGATTTGGTGAAGATGTCAACCAGTTGATCTTCAGTTCGGATATACTCTAATGAAACATCTTTCTTTTCGACATGGTCTTTGATGAAGTGATGCCTCATATCGATGTGTTTTGTTCGGGCATGATGAATTGGGTTCTTTGTGATGCACATTGCACTGCTATTATCACAATAGATTGGCACACACCCAGTTTCTACATCATAGTCAAGCAATTGTTGTTTGATCCAAAGCACTTGAGCACAACAACTTGCAGCAGCAACATACTCAGCTTCAGTTGTAGATGTGGCAACTGAGTGTTGTTTCTTGCTGAACCAACTTACAAGCTTATGATCTAAGAACTGACATGTTCCACTTGTGCTCTTCCTGTCGATTCTGCATCCTCAAAATCTGAATCTGAATAAGCATTGAGAGTCAATTCGTCAGATTTTGGGTACCAAATACCTAAAGACTCAGACCCCAACTAAGTAGGAGATATATAGTCTGCTGACAGTTAGGTACAGAAGTGACCCAATGATGCCTCTGTATGTTGTTGGGTCGATTGTCTCGCCTTCTTCATCTAGATTGATCTGAGCACTTGGGCTCATTGGAATCCTCAAGGGCTTGGTCTTTTCAGGACAAAACTTGCTGATCAAATCCTTGGTATTTTTCTTCTGATTGATGGAGATTCCTCCTTCGGACTAAATAACTTGGAGACCCAAGAAGTAGGTCAGTTTGCCCATCATGTTCATCTGAAAGTTGCTTTGCATCAGTTTGGCAAACTTTTTGCACAAATACAAGTTTGTGCATCCGAATATGATGTCATCGACATATATCTGTAACAGAAGGATGTCTGCTCCATCCTTGACTCTGAATAGTGTTGTGTCGATTTTGCCTTTTCAGAAACCATTTTTGAGGAGAAACTGAGACAATGTCTCATACCAAGCTCTGGGTGCTTGCTTTAACATATTAAGAGCCTCCTCAGTTTGTAAACTCGGTCTCCTTCTTCAAATCCCCCCACATATACTTTTTCTTTCAGCTCCCCATTCAGAAAGGCACTCTTCACATCCATCTGGAAAACTGTGAAGTTGTTGTGCGCAGCATAAGCAAGGAATAAGCGGATTGCTTCAGGTCTGGCCACTGGAGCAAAGGTTTCGTCGAAATCAATTCATTCACATTGAGCATATCCTTTTGCTACCAGTCTTGCTTTATTCCTTACAATGTTCCTAGTTTCGCCTCTCTTATTCTTGGAGATCCATTTTGTACCGATAACTGACTGATGAGTATGTATGTCTACCAAGTTCCAGACCTCATTTTTCTTGAATCCAACAAGCTCTTCTTGCATTGAATTGATCCAGTCAGTTGACTTTAGCTGATATTTAAGATTTACTTTATTTACTAATTTATATATGGATAGCATAAATTAATAACCAAATTATATTTATGCGCATTTCCCAATCCAAATTTATTTTTTTAATTATTGTATTTACTATTTTAAAAAGGTGAGCTTACATTTTAAATTGTAATCCTGTATTAGTAAATTTTAGATTTGTTTACTCTTTTGTTTTTTTTTATTAAATTTACACATGTAGGATATAATTTATAATTATAATTATACTAATGATAATGTTGATAGATAAAAGTTAAATAAATTTTGGAATATTTATTAAACAATATATAAATTTATTATGTTATAAGATAATAAAATAAAAATTATAATTTTATTTGAGCATGATTTGGAATGTTTAGGTAAAATATACTAAATTCTTTCCATCAAATCTTATACCATACCGAATTTTATGGTATGAGAAAAATTGATACCTTTATTGTATTGAAGTTTTTGGTGTATCAAACTTTTGGTAAATTTGGTATGGTTTCGGTATGACATGATTTATATATCATTTTCATACCCTTTTTTTGGTATACCGTTGTACAAAAATTTTTCGATACACTTAAATTTTTTAGAAATATTCTATTGTTGATATTTAGTAAAAAATATGTTTATATCAATAATAATCATATTACTCTTAAGTGAAACGGGAAGATATAATTTTATTTTAATTTAATATTTTAAAATATAAATGTAAATAAAAAACAATGTTATATTATCGGTACAGTATGTGCGGTATAACTTAAATATTACAATGATCGTACTGTTACCGTACCAAAACTTTTCAATATGATACAATACCGCACCAAAAATTCAATAATTTTCGTATTTTTTATACAATATGTTCGATATATCAGTATTTTTTGCCACCCTAAGTATGAGGGAAAATGCGTTGAGAAATTTGACTAATTAATTTCTAACCTTTGTTTCATAGGTCAAATTAAGTGAGATTGTGAGAACATAATTTACACTTGGGTTGTATACAATATACAACCAAATGGAGTAATTAAATATCATGTATATCACCTAATTTCAGTTTACAAATTTCTCAATTAATACCGCCTAATTTCAGTTTGCAATCATTTATGTCGCTTCCACACAAACTATTATATATCCACTACAAGAAAATTACCTGGGAATGTAAATGTTAAGACCTCCACATGTACGTCTTCAACAATTTCCTGTGGGCAAAATAGAGCATGATTTGCCAATTGTAGGACTTGACTTGTAGGTTAAAGTTCTCCAATATCCAATTCCTTATATAAGTCCCATGACATTACGTTCACACTAGCACCGGAGTCACACAAGGCTTTCTCGACATTTACATCTTCAATTGCACACCCAATAACAAATCCCCCCGGATCCTCCTTCTTGCTAGCTATGCTCTTTCCTTCTTGTTCATTTTTCCTTAAATCATATAGCTCACCATCCAGAATTGTCTCAACTCCGACAAGTTCATCTAACATTGGCGCGCGTTCAATTTCTTCCGGAAGTGGCATCTCGATATCTCCTTTCCGCACATAGTCAAAGAAATGCACCTCTTTGGTTTGCTCCTCATTTTTCTCTTCCTTCTTCTCAACTTCAACCTCCTTTCCTTCATGATATGTGTGTAAAATGACCTATATTTCGATGTGTGAGTGTGCATTTTTGTGGCCATTTTACCCTCATATCATATGTTTTTGTTGTTCTTTTGTCGTGTTTTCGTGTTTTTGTGTTTTGAATGTTGTAGGACGTGTTTTGAGCATAAATCAGCACTTTTGGTTGAGTTTTGGAGGTAAATCGCCCGATCCGAAGGTTAAAAGGAAGTTGGATCGATCGAGCGGAGCAAAGAAAGGAAGAAACCTGATTTTAGAGAGATTTCTCGGCCGAGCCAGGGCAGGCTCGACCGAGCCATTGGAACAGAGGCCTGGCTCAGCCGACCCTGCAGTGCTCGATCGAGCCTGCACTTCAGAGGATCCGCTTAGCCAAGCCAAGCCTGGCTCGGCTGAGCCATTACGGGTTTTGCGGTTCTGGCAGGTTTCCACTTAGCTCGGGCGAGCCAAATTTGGCCCGGGCGATCCGAGGCCCTGGGAGCTCGTCTATAAAAGGGGGATCTTCGAATTTTAAAAGAACTTTTGGTCAGATTTCAAATAACCGTTCCTAGAATTCTCTCTGATCCATCCTCAACCACTCCCCATCCACATTCAAGAGGATCTAGGCCACATTCTTCCAAATTTGGTGAAGATCAAGGAAGATCGTGAGGTAGATTAAGTCCAAGGAAGGCAATTGAGGAAGATCAACGCTAAACCTATCAATTTTGTAATGGATTCTATTACTTTCTCTATTGTATTGTACGGAATTGAAGGTATGAGGAACTAATTTCTATTGTGAATGTTGATGGAATGGATAATGTGTTGAGATGAGATTGATTGATGATTGTTTACTTTCCTTTAAAAGCTTGAATTGCACTAGATCTTGTTCCTTATCTCTTAGGTGTAGGTAATAGCCAACTTAGGGGGTAGTTGATGTGAACGCTGCAGCCAACACGCAGGCAGAATCATCGTGAATAGTGTAGATTCATACGATTTAAGTTCCAATCCCTGTGCGGTGCTTGGTCGTAGGGTGATAATTAACGTTCTATTTGGAGTGGTCTAGGGCTTAATAACGTAGCTGTTTGCATGTCTTAGTATCATCAACCATTAGTTCACTGTGACAAGGGGTTAACGAGTGTAGGGTCGATTGCTCAATCTCCTAGGGATTAAAATTGGTTTACATCACAATTGATCAAATTTGCACACATTTGATATTCATTCAACATTCACTCTTATCTCATTGTTATACTTGGTACTTTTTCTACCTATCTTGGTTGAATTGTTTGATTGTTTAGTCTTGAAAAGGTTTATTGATTCATGATGGTTGATGTGTTTGTTATTGTTTAGGATAGATTACTATTTTGCCTAGTTAATAGAAACTTTCAACGACTTGTGTTTGCCTAGCTATTAAATATCTTCAAAACGAGTAAATGATGTTCACTTGAGCGAATTGAAAGAACCTGGATTGATAAATTTAACGTGAGATAGTGTTGCAATTTCACCGTCACCACTTCTTCCTTCACTATACTCACTTCTTCTACCACTTCCACACTCTCAAATTTTGGAGTCATAACCACTAATTTCTCATCCATTCTATTTTTATCGTCAACCATATTACACTCTTTCTTTTGTATAATTTCGGTGTCACTTGGAAATTTCCCAGCTTGATGTTTTCCACTTAGTTGTTTGGCAATTGAGGAAATTTGCAGCTGAATTTCCGCGAACATTCCATCATACTTCTCAAATCTTTTATCAATTTCTTCATTCGGGTTTCTCCTCATCTCTTGGTTGGCATATCTTCCACTTCCCCCAGCATATCCCCCTTGACCACTACTCCCTCCTCCTTCCAATTGCATTTGGGGATTGAGAGCATTGTTGGTGTTTGTATAGGAGAAATTCGGGTGAAAACGGTTGGAGGGATGGTAATACATGTTTCCCGAAGGATTATATTGTGGCCGATTATTGTATCCCATCCTTTGGTTGACAAAGTTAACATTCTCCGGATAAGCATCATCATGCTTAATCACCATCATATCCTCCTTTTTACTCCCCGAAGTAAATAACGCATCGAGTTTTCTTTGCATGGCAGCTATTTGCTCTTTGAAGTCCTCGATTTCCTTGGCATCATTTACCAATTTCGCCGGTCTATAATCTTTCATTTCCTTTGGCCATTGGAAACTATTTTCTGCCATTTTTTCAATTGTTCGCCATGCTTCTTCTTCCTCTTGATCTAGGAAAGCACCCTCCGATGAGGCATTCATCATCACTTTCATATCATAATTCAATCCCCCATAAGATTGGCAAATTTGTTAACTACGGGAGAGACCATGCCTAGGACATTTTCGGAGAAGCTCACGGAACCGATCCCATTCTTCATAGAGCGGTTCATCATATATTTGCCCAAAAGACGTTATATCGGCTCTCCTCTTCAACGTCAAACTGGGTGGAAAGAACTTGAACAAGAACTTCTCTCGAAGTTCCTCCCATGTAGCAATGTTGGATTTATCTAACCCTTTAAACCAACTTCGAGCTCCATCTCGCAAGGAAAATGAAAATAACCGCAATCTAATTTGATCTTGGGGCACTTGATTGATTTTGATCGTATCCGTGATCTCCAAGAACCTAGAGAAATGGATATTAGGATCGTCGGTCATATGCCCCCCGAATTGGTTATTTTGAATCATTTGTACCAATTGTGGCTTGATTTCAAACTGCGTGGCATTCACTCCTAACTGGAATCCTTCGGTTGTCGGTCCCCCTTGCGGTCTAAACAAGTTTTGTAACGGTCTCCGTGGTCCGTTCCTTTCATTCTTCATTGCTTTCATTAATTCAAGCTGCCTCTCCAACTCTTCTATTCTAACCGTATCCTCACCACGGTGATCCATCTCAAACTCAACTTCAATATTATCTTTTCTTTGACGAAACTTCCTTTCTTCAATCTCCCGAGCTTTAGACTTAGTGATCATAAACAACCTACAACTTCCACAAGAACCAATTACCAAACCTACACAAATCATACAAACAAAACAAGAACAATATTCAAACAAGAACTAAAAACAATATTCACAAAAGAAATTAATCAAACACCTAGCATACAACTTCCAAACTTTCAACAATATCTATAAGCCTACTCAAAAGAATTCCCCGGCAACGGCGCCAAAAACTTGATGCACGTGTAATTCAACACACAAACCAAGTTAAATTTTCAATCCAAGGTTCTTTCGAATTCGCCCTATAGAATACTACTTACTTGTTAAGGAAATGTTATAGCTAGACAAACTAGTATCGTTGAGTTCTTTGTTTAAATTCCTAGTGCAAAATTTAACTAACTACATCCATACTTAAACAAACAATCAACTTCATTAGGAATAAAATGTAAATTCAAACAACACTTCAATTTGTAGTAACAATGGTAGAACAAGTCTCACAAGTTCTCAAATGAGTAAGAACGAATGTTGATAAGAACTTAGGTGTGATCCACTTGAGTTGAGCTATGATGCAAACACATTTAATTCCTAGAAGGATGGACTATTACCCTACACTAGCCAAACCCCAGTCACGGTGAATCAACCGTTGATGACACTAAGAACCTCAAATAGCTACGTTATCCGATCCTAGACTACTCCTAATAGCACGTAAATCATCATCCTATGCCCTATCTCCGCACAGGGATTGGATCAAGGAACACAAGAACTCACACCATTCACGACACTCCTTTCCGCGTGTTGGCTGCAAAATTCGTATCAATTAAGACCTAGATTGGCTATTACCTACACCTGGGTGCATGTGAACAAGCTCTATTGTGATTCAATCTCAAATAGGAAAGTAAACAAACATAATTCAACCTAGTTTCTCACACCTTCATTCAAATCAACATCCAAGGAAATTTAGAATTCCATACCTCCAATGTTCAACATTACAATATTCAATTTAAAACCAAACATTACAAGAGATAGGTTTGAATGAATTCTTCCCCTAAAATGAGCACTTTGATCTTGATCTACCAACTTTGATCTTCAATTCCTCTCCAAGGATGATGGATTAGCTCTTGCTCCCTTTGGATTAGGATGGAGTTAGGATGAGAGATGGAATTTGGGGTGAATTCTAACTTGATCTAATGAAAAATGGCAAAATGTTCTCTTTAATCTCAAAAATCCCCCTTTTATAGGCGAGCAAACATGGCCTTGGCTCGCCCGAGCCTCAGACGGCTCGCCCGGGATGGCTCAATAACTGTCAAAACTGCAAAAAACCAGGATCTGGCTCGGCCGAGCCAGATTAGCTCGACCGAGCCTGCCCTCTATTGGCAGGGCTCGACCGATCCTGCTCAGCTCGGCTGAGCGAGCCCTCTGTCCACATGGCTCGATCGAGCCTGGCTCTGTTCAGCCAAACACTGTCTCTGAACTCTAGAAAATTCCCTTTCTGCTCTGCTCGGGCGAGACTATCCTCCTTTAACTCCAAATCTCGAACAATTTGCCTCCAAAACTCAACCAAAAGTGTCTTTTTATGCTCAAAACTCAACCTACAACATTCCAAACACAAAAATACGAAAACACAACAAAAGAACAACAAAAACATATGATATGAGAGTAAAATGGTCACAAACATGCACATTCACATACCGAAATGAAGGTCATTTTACGCACATATTAATATCTCCTGGAACTTGAGCTCTCAGAAGTCTGGAAGTCAGAGGAAGCAGAATGGGTTGCTGAAGAGGTTGAGTACTTGAAGGCTGCTGCTGATGAACCAGAGGTTGATGCCCTTGCTGAGGCACAAGCAAAGAGGATAAGGAAAGCCCGGGAACTTGCTGAGGCTTTAGAGAAGGTTTGGAATGCTAAGGAGGCGGAATGCATAGAAGCTGAGAATCAATACTTTGAAGAGCAAACAGAGTGGTTTGAAGATGCTATGGACATTGAGCCTATTCCTGAAGTTCATCCATCATCTAGCGGTGGAGCACTTGTCATCTCATCATCATCTGCAATGGATGTTCTTCCTGTAAGTTCAGATACTTTTCAAGTTTTTGTTCATACTGCTGTGCAACATGCGATCCAGCATGCTCTCTCCACCTCTCTTCCTCATATTGTCCATGAGCAAGTGGCTCTCCAAAATCCCGATTTAAGGAGGGAAGTAGAGGAGATCAGGAGTGAGGTTTCAAATGTGAGGGCTGATGTTGCTGAAGTCAAGCACGATGTTGCTGAAGTGAAGACAAACATGGAAGTACTGAAGGAAGATATTGCTGAGTCCCAGCAACAAATGGCACAAACTGTTACTTCTTTTTCCTCCACCTCTATGGCTGCGCTCAAAGAGGGGGAAGAAATAAGACTTGCTGAATTAGAGCAGAGGATGAAGCACTAGGTGCGGCTGCTGAAGAGCGCAGACTTGCACTTGAAAATCTGAAGAAGCAAGAGATGGATTTGAATATCAAGATGCTTGAGATGGAGAACGAGAAGATTGCTAAGCAACTAGAAAGAGAAGTCAAGGAGATTGAGGCTAGCAAGGCTTATCTCAAAAAGTTCATGCAGATGACAGTGAGCAAATTCGACAAACTGGACAAAGGAAAGAAGCCAGCACCTGATTCCTAAATTTCTTAGCAAATCTTCTGTATCTGTACATTCTTTTTGCTCTTTTCCGATTTCATTGTACTGTAATGATCAATCATAAATGAAATTGGATCAGACTTAGACAATTTCTCATTGTCCACTTCTGATTTTTTGTGTGCGTGTCTTAGTTGATATACACTTTTTGTGTATTCAACAAAAATGCATGTGGATGCTGAATTTGTCTTTGGATTGATTGTGAATGCCTGCTGATCTAATTGGATGCTAGAATTCTTAGCATATTCCTTGCAGCATTTACTTGTGTTTAAAATTGAAAAATGTTTCCCAACACTTGATGAGGGGGAATTTTTATTAAAATCAATCCTGCTGGAACTAAGTTGGATAAACTCTGAGTTAGACTGCTAGAATATAACTCTAATACTTAGAAATTTTCTTGTAAACTAAGACATTTTTCCTCTTAGATTTAGCAAGTCATAGTAAGCTTTGATTGCACCAAAAAGGGGGAAATTGTTGGGAATTATTTGTAAAATTCCTCCCTTAGATGAAATTGTAAAAGGTTTTGTTGAATCAAAACCTTAGTACATTGGTCGATCATTGCTGAAATCTAGCATAGTCTAGCAACTCCTATGTAATGTCCTGCTAAGGAAAAATATCAAGTTGTAATAGATTAGGAAGTGCTTGAGAAGATTGCTGAAGATTCAGCAAATCGAACGACGAAAATCAAATCAAGCAACTTCGGAATGCTAGAAGAGTTCTCAGCAGATGGTAGCTGCTAGAGAAATCAACAGACAAAATTGACTGCTAGAGATGTTAGCGGTCAAGTGCTAAGAAAGAATGATTGCTAAGGCGTTAGCAATCATATGCTAAGGAAGAGACTGCTAGTCGGAAGCGATTATAGCGAAATGCTACAGGACTTAGCACTTGCTAATGCTCAGCAGTCAGAAGCAAAGGTAGCAGAATGCTAAGGAGATAACATTCACTAGCATACAAGCAGATTGCTAAGGAATAGCAATCAGCAGTAAAAACCGATATGCTGAAATACACATCTGCTGAAGGAGTCAGCAGACCGAAGAGAGGATTGCTAAAAGAGCATAGCAATCAGAAAGTGTAGCAGATCATTCCAGCATTCTCCGAGAATGCTAAACAAACACATAGCAACGATCTCGAATACTACCGTTCTGACAAAGGTACAGTGAAAAGACAAAAGCTTTCCCGAAGTAGGTCGGAAAGTACTGTACGACACCAGAAAGGACGAAAAAAGCAGAAGCTATTTTGGACAAGAAGAACCGTTGTGTCTAACGGGTCTGGAGATTCAAAGTTTGAATCTCCAGATATAAAAGATAAATCCAAACAGAGAGACAACTACTACTCGAACAAATACTACTTCCATTACTCACGATCTAAGGAACCTCAACCACATCTGAAAAGGAATTTTACTATGAGATTCCTTCGACAAAATGAAAAGTGAGAAAGTAGTCAGTTAAGAGCACGAGACTAAAAGCATTCAAAGCTCTCAACAACCATAGTGTCCCCCACTTGAAGATCTGACACTGCATTCAATCGATTCTTTGACTTTGCTCAAGAATCTTCAATCATTGGGATACCTTCCTATCATAGGAAGCATCCAGCAGTCACATCTCTGAAAAGAGATTGACTATTACGGGAAAAAGCTGCAGAAACCAGACAAAGTTCGGAGAGAACTATAAAATCTCCATTAGCAGCAAAGGACAAGTTTTATGAAGGTGTCGCCCTTGACTTGGCTGGAGCTGTGGACTAGAAGATTGAAGCATCGGAGGATAGCTTTGTAGTGGCTAGGTCAAAGGTTCACTACCTGCTACAAGTGTTCGGCGAAATCTTTGTACTTCAATATCTTTTTAGTGAATTCTTAACGATACGGCTAAGGAGTGGACATAGATCTATTGGATCGAACCACTATAAATATTGTGTGCTCTTTACTGTTTTATTATTTACTGTTTGTGTGTTGATTTGAAATCTAGCAACGATAGTTGCTAGAGTATTTGCTTGAAAGAAACCCTAATTTCTACCTCGAGCTAAGACATTTTTAAGAACTAAAGTGAAAGATAATATTTAAACTTCCGCCGAATTCGTGTGTGTTGGTTGCTTGCTATTCACCACGACGACTCTGATCTGGGACCAACAACCACCAAAGCCAATCCCAAGAACCAGAAGGACTGCAAGACAATAAAACTGAGATCTGGAACGAGCTATACATGTCCGAGCATGCCCCAAAACAAGTTTGGGGGAGAAGAGGAGGATCAGGCCGTTGAACCGTCCTCTATTTCAATCGACACCCCCGGTGTCGATCGACATAGAGGCCAGGAGGAGGACGAGATGTCGAGCAATGAGGAGATTTCAACCGATAGGATATCTGCGGGCATGTCGACCGACATGCCCCCTGTCGGTCGATACAGAAGGCAAGACGACATAGATGCAGCTCCATCGACACAGAGGCTTCCCCAGCACAAATTCTCAAATTCCAAAGCTTCCAGACCACCTCCGATGCCGTTTCCTCAACGTTTTTCCAAGCTGAAGGAGGATTCCAAGTTCTCTCGGTTGTTGAGAACTTGAAGAAGGTAAGCATTAACCTGCCACTAATTGAAGCTTTGCCTGAAATTCCAGGTTACATGAAGTATCTCCGCAAGCTGATGAGCGAGAAAAAGCGATTTGTGGAGAACTCGACAGTAGAGCTTCATGAGCAGTGCAACCTAATCCTCCAAAAGAAGATCTCAATCAAAAGGAGTGACCCAGGATGCTTCACAATCCCAGTCGAGATCGGGGGGATCGAATTTGAGAAGGTGCTGTGTGACACAGGAGCCAACATCAATCTGATGCCTTATTCCATCTTCCAGCGCCTCAAGATCGGAGAGTTGAGGCCGCCCACCATCATATTGCAGATGGCAGACCGCTCTGTGTCTCGCCCGAAAGGTATACTTGAAGATGTACTTATTCGTGCAGGACATCTTATTTTTCTTGCGGATTTCATGGTCTTGGACATGAAGGAAGATGGAAGCACACCCCTCATCTTGGGAAGAGAATTCCTAGATATTAGTGCCGCGTTGATTGACTGCCACGGTGGGGAGATTATGCTTCGAGCTAACGAAAAGAAGATCACATTCAAGCTTGATAAAAGCCGGCAGCAATCCGAGTGCTACAGGATCACATCCACTGAGGACTATGAAGAGGAAGATGAAGAAACTGAGGTAGAAAGAGAGGACCAAGCCGCTTGAGAATGGGAGCTAGGAAATTAGATGACAAAACTGTCAATTACACCATCTCATCCCAATCTCACTGTTGTCGTTCAAGATCGCTTGGTCTACTTAGTGGATGCTCGAGGAAGGCGAGTGCGCTCTAGCCCACCTTGGTTTTGAGAAAAGAAGGTACCGTCGAGCTTTGACGTTAAACAAGCACTTGTTGGGAGGTAACCCAACTTTTACATGTTTTTTTTCCAATTTTCATTGTTTTTCTTTTCGATTTTTATTTTTATTTTTGTTGGAAAGTTTAACTTTATTTTTAGATTTCTGGTTTTCCTTTATTTCGTTTTATTTTTTATTTTTAAAAATGAAACAGGGAGGATTTACCTTTGTTTCGATTGACATGCCTGATGTCGATTGACACAGATGTACGCGCGGAGTTACACTTCGACCCAAGACATGGGTTGACAGGAAGACTATGTGTCGATCGACATGCCCCCTGTCGATCGACACAGAGTGCAAGCTGCAACAATTCTTCATCGCGAAGAGCAGTTTTCTCCCGTGGATAAAAACGTTGGTGTCTGAGATCACCGAGTCAAGTACAAGTTCTTTTTTTTGTCTGTTTTTCAAACTTTTTTGTACTCTTCGAGTTCGAAATAAGTTTGGAGGGATGTGAACAAGAAATTTGAACTTATATTTCCTTTATTTGCTTTCTTTTTATTACTTTATTTGATTTGTTTTGTTTATTTAAATTTATACCTAGAAAAAAATATGGATAAAGTGTGAGGAAATTTTCTTATTGAATAATTGAACCCCTTTTGAACTAATTGCGAGTTGAAATTGATTAGGGATGAGTTTGATTTGATTTCAATTATGGTTGATTGCCTATGAATGTAGAATACCGCATGATAGGATCTAATTGAAACTTATACTTGCATGATGTTAGAGTGGATTGAAATTGACTAAGGAAGAAATTTTTGAACCAAGTGAGATTTTGAGCCTTTTTCATTTAATGTGAGATTCGCAATTTATAATTAACGGTATAGAATATTATTTTTTATAAAAAATTAATTGTTACTAACAAGATCTCCAAAACTTCAATGAATTGTTTTTAAAAATAAAGCTTATAGTTGATTTAATTGTATAAAATAAACTTAAATTAATATTCATATTATAAAGTAGTATAAAAATACTTTGTGTACTTTGTACATGCTAATAAGTCAGAGCATGTATATAGATTGTAAGATTTTATTTATTTTGAATATTAAATTTTATAAAAAAAATTATATGACGAAGCATTTTAAAATGTATTATGAAAAATTCTATTTTAGTTATTGAGCACTTTTATATATATATAATTATTATAGTAATAATATACTTACACTTATATTGTCAGTACTCTTTTTCGTAAAATCTAATGTAATATTTTTGTGCAACGCAAAGGTGATATACTAGTATATATTAAAGGAAAGTAGTTTAAAAATAACAATTTCCGCCAAAAATATTATACTAATTTTTATTTAATTTAATTTATTAATTTTCTTTTATACAATATAGATATACAATAAAAAATAATAAAATTATTTTTATCATTTTCTTTAAAATACTACATCTTATTAATTTATTGTATATACTATTTTTTGTATATTTTTTATAGGATAATATTCAAATCAAATCTCATAACTTTTGTGTTTGATAAATATTTTTGTATTTCTATTAAATTTGTATATATAGTTTAACGTATAATATAGAAAATAATTTTTATTATAATAAATTAAAGAGGGAATAATTTTAAATAGCAAAAGTTATAAATCACATTCACCTAATAGCAACCCTTATGAAAAACTACACAAAATAGCAAAAGTGTACTTTCTCTGTTAACAATGTCTCAATCATCCAATCATTCTTATCGTTTTGTGCGAAAATTACAACTGTTTGTTTATTTTATTATTATCCATTTAGGGTTTCACTAAAATATTAATAAACATAGTGCGTCGGACTTCGCCTTTGAAAATGGGATGGAACTGGGTTCGAATTGGGCTGGAATTAATTAAATTCGGATGGAAGTCGGCCATTATAGCTGGAATTCGGCTGTGAAATTCCGTATGGAATTCGTCTGGAAATTCATATGGAATTCGTATGTAATTCGTATGGAATTCGGACTAAATCAGATGGAACTCGCTTAAATGAGATGGAATTGAACAAAAATCGGTTGGAAGTCCATTTTAAATACATTTTAGTGTGCGATCTTTTGAAATTTAGGGTTTAGGCTACATGTTGCGATTCTCAAATAATGTAAATCATGTAAAATTTGTTCTTATTTAAAATTGAAAAGCTAAGCACATAAAATATAAATTATGGGAATCACAAGCACTTTGAACGGAATTTCATGTCCTCAAATTTAAGACAAGTAAATCGAACATATTACAATACATGAGGCAATTTAATTCCTAAAAACCAAACAAATTAATTAAGCGGTACTCTTTCTGGACAGCCACGTTTCGTGTGACTTACAGATCCACATATACTGCATTTCTTTGGAGCTCGTCGTCTAGAAGTTGATGTTTGTCCTGCCTCTGCTCCTGAAGGACGACGACTATTTCTGGGTCGACCGGCTTGCCGATTCACAATCGGCGGCAAAACAACACAAGCTTGTGCTTCTGGTGATACAATCCACTCATCTTTGGGAGGCAGTGGGTGTATGACCCCTCCATATATTTCTTGCCAATTCGATGTCTTGTAGTATGACCAAACGTAGTCATATACACTCGTACCCTTGAAGCTGTGTCAACAACAACGA
The DNA here is from genome assembly GCA_026898455.1 of Plectranthus barbatus. NCBI lineage: Eukaryota > Viridiplantae > Streptophyta > Magnoliopsida > Lamiales > Lamiaceae > Plectranthus > Plectranthus barbatus. The sequence goes on from JAPKLW010002419.1 coordinate 67,020, forward strand.
TTAAGTAGTGAACATTATAATTAAAGAATGATGTATTTATATATTTACTAACCGAATTGCAGCAATAGCATGCGAGCATGGAATAAGATCCAACTGAAATTCACGACAGTCGCACAAGTTGTCTTGGAGATCAACCATCCACGTTGCATCTTTGAGGCTGACTTTAAATTGATCATCACTAATAGCCACAACAGAGTATTTGTGTGAGAGCTCCACCATTGGAGTCATTTTGGCCACGCATTCCTCAGTCAACTCTTCGGTTCTTGCAAACGCCTTAGCACGCCTTTCGTCAAACCATTTTTCTACAATGTGCCTATATAGCTCGACAACGGAACAGATTGGCAGACGTCTAGCATCTAACAGTCGGGAGTTGAATACTTCGGCTGCATTCGATGTCATGAAGCTAAATCGGCGAACTGGGCATTTGACCTTGCCCACTTTGCCGGTCCGAGCATCATGAGTTTCTCGTAAGCTGCCGGGCAATATTGTGCAATCTGGTCAATTGCTTTCTGATAGATTATAGGACGGTAAGCATAGGCTGCCTTATGGTATAACCTCACAATTGGAGCAGTGAAGGTTGTCAACTTGCTCTGGATATGGTAACAACACAAAGCGTGTGTTGCCTCTGGATAAACCGTACTTACTGCGTTTGCTATGCTGATGTGTTGATCTGAAACAATCAGCAAATGCTCATCAGAATTAAAAGCCATCCGGATCCGGGACATAAACCAAGTCCAGCTCTCATCATTCTCGATCGGTGCAAATCCAATTGCCAGAGGAAATATCTGCTCGTTGCCGTCTTTGGTTACAGCAACCAATAGCACACCTTTATTTCTGCCCTTGAGGTGTGTGGCATCAACGACAATCACTTGCCGTAATAAAGTTGAGAATCCTGCACGCGACACACCTAAACAAACAAAGAACTGTCGTAGTCGTCCATCTTCACCGATATTAAGATCGGTAATGGTGCCGGGATTGTGCTGTTCGAGAACATAAAAATATTTCGGCAGCAAGTTGAAAGAATCCTCTAAGCCACCATATATCATAGCTATGGCTCCATTTCGAGCTCGTAGGGCATTGCTGTAGCTCACCTTAATGCCGAAATTATGTTGTAGCTCCGCCATTATATCTCGCGGTTTCATGATCGATCCTTGTCGGCGCATTCTCCGGGCAAAATATGCAGAGATAGCCTTCGAGCGTATAGTTCTGCTTCGGATGTTGTCCATACTTGTAACACAAGTATGACTCGAGCAGAATTTGTATACAATCCAACATCCATCTGAATTAGCAGCTCGAATCATGAACGAACAGTTATCACTGCGGCTGCAACTATATTCCACCCGAGTTTTGCTAGATCGCGACACTTTAAACTCAACTTGATGCTCCATGTGCCAAAGTCCGACAGCCACATACAAGTCTTCTTTAGACCAAAACAATGATCCTTTTTGCAATTCCTCGTCCAATACTGCTTGAACATCTCGTGATATAGGTACGTCAGATGTATCTACTGGAATTATCGGCAATAACCAGTTGTTCATTTGTTGACTTAGGACATCAACTGTTTCAGCCGGTAAAGGCTGAGTCGGGACCAGGCTTGATACAATGGCACCTATACCACCTTGTTCTCGGACCCAAGCGGTGAAATCTTCAATTGTACAATTGAATAACGAAGCATTGTAATTGTGGCGTTCATCACCCTCAGATGATTCCGTATCGAATTCAGCTTCGTCATCGTCATCTGAATGGACAACTACATTCGGATTTTGTGTGTTGGCACCGTCTTCATGATCATCACCATCATCACCACCATCATGGTTGCCATCATCATCACTATCACTTTCAGGTACAGTGTAGTTTAAATCGGGAACTGGAGAACTTCGACTTCCACTGCTTCCTTCTCCAAACATCATGGTTGTAGAAAAATGATGTAGTTCTTCTGGTGTTGGACTATAAGGGTTGTGCGGTTGTGGGCTCAATGAAGCCATGTATGGCCTGTACGGAGATGGTTGTCGACGAGAGCTTCCAGCAGCTTCATTTGATTGCATGTTTATCACTAAATAAAGCTTCGGCTCCCACAACATGTTACAAAGCCGTTGAAGGTGTGTATCCGTAGCCAGCACTGAAGGAACCGTCCTCCCACTTCTTGTTTCAGCTAGATAATAAAGGGTGTAAGAGCCCACCATGGCATGAGCATCTAGGATGTATCGAACATTTCTTTGGAGACCTTCTATCGTGATATCATGAGTGGATATCATGATAACTCGTTCTTCACCGCCGATGTAGTTGTATGCATTGTCCCATTGACCATTGTAATGCAAAATGATGGAACGAAAATTTTCCATATTTTTTGAGAAAGCGTGTTTGATTGCATTTGATTTTTTGAGAGAATTTCCTGAGAATGAGTATTCGATTGCATGAGAGAGTGTTTCAAATAGAATGAGTGTTTCACTTGCGACAAAATATTTTCAGTCATGAATAATAAGTTTGAATAGTTATAATAGTAATATTTCTGCATCTTTGTACTATTAAATCCAGAAATACATGTGATATTTATTCCAACTCCGCAAATATTGGCTTTATTCAATTGAATAAAGTCGAATTGAATGTGTTTGCATGCATGTGAATTATTTGAGCCAGTTCCATCCCATTTGGCCGAGTTCCATCCACAATTGGGTAGTTCCATCCAATTTATGAGAGGTCCATTTGTTAAATTAATTGCGAGTTCCATCCCAATTTTGCGAGTTCCATCCAAGATCGGCGAGTTCCATCCTCAATCGGCGAGTTCCATCCAATTTAACAGATTTCCATTTGTTTAATTAAATAAGCGAGTTCCATCCGAAATTGGCGAGTTCCATCCCAATGCGTTTTAACTTAATGAAAACCAACATCCAACTATGCGTGTTATTTTGTTTTTTATAAGATTATAAATGATTAACATCGTAAATTCAAGCACACTCCCAATTGAATTTACGTAAATAATAAATAATTTGCTACAAAATTTGATGCAATAAATTACAAGCAAACTCACAATTTTATTAATAATTTTCTAAAATATTACACAATTTGATACACATTTATATCTCCATAACGTGATCGCTACTCCATGTGACGTAGGAAAAATCCTCTTCCGGGGAGGAGATAGTAGTGCCGCTGGGTCTCCTTCATCTCTTTCGCTGCTTAAATATATTAATTAGTGAGCACCGAAATTGTTAGTCGGTGGAGAGAGTTTGTGCTTCTCCTAAGCCACCGGGTTTCCATCAGAAATAGCTATCATTGATGCTCACTAACTAGAACCTTTCATCTCTTTTCCCGTAACGGAGAAGCAAGGGTTGATGGTCTGGAACCCTCTTTTGGTTGCTTTCCTTATTTCTGGTTTTGGGAAAAGGAGAAAGATGTCGAGGAATCCGGATGAAGGATTTTAACTACATGTGACGTAGGAAAAATCCTCTTCCGGATTGTTTGACGTAGGAAAAATCCTCTTCTAATTGATTGGAATCAAAAGAAATATGGGACATATGATTGGAATCAAAAAAATGAATAAGAGCAAGAGAATAGTCATTTGTTGTTGTTATGGTTTTGGAATGAAATGATGTAAATTTAAATAGAAGGGACTTAGTGGAATGAATGTGAACAATGTTGTTGGTCGATAAATTATGGGTGCATTTATTTACTGAAAAAGTTAAATTTGCACAGACTTTGATGTGTAAATGCAAGAGTGATGTGATATGTCAATGACTTGCAAGTGCATTATTTTGATCAATTTTGGCCTAATTCCATCTCAAATTGTCGATTTCCATTCCAAAATGGCGAGTTCCATCTCAATGTTGTTGGGACAGAGTTCCATTTGTTTAATATGAGACGAATTCCATCTGAAATTGGCGAGTTCCACACCAAGTTATCGACTTCCATCCCAATTGGAACGAGGTCCATCCCAATTGGACGAGTTCCATCCGGATACGAAATATTGATAATTGGGGCGAGTTCCACACCAAGTTATCGAATTCCATCCCAATTGGGACGTGATCCAGCCCAATAGGACGAGTTCCATCCGAAATGGACAAAATATCGATAATATTTCTATTTAATAATTAATAAATTAGGCCTCGAAATTGGGATGGAAGTACTAGAATTGAGATTGAATTACTCAAAATAGGGGTGGAACTCGGTGATTTTGACTGGAATTCGTCCAATTTATGCAAAAAAACCAAGAATATGCGGCTCAATTTACTGAACAAAAAACCAACTTATTCCATCACAATGAACCAACCAAAAAAACCGTCATATTCCATCAAAAACCATCATATTCCATCACAATGAACCAACCAAAAAAACCAAGACATTCAAACAAATATAATTAAAAACATATAAAACCAATATATTCGAATATATAAATAAACAATTTAAAATATCATGTTACAAATTCTACATCACTCATCAAATGATAAATCAAATAAGCAATGAGCCATATACAATCGATATCTATCTTGACATCCTTCCCTTTCGGCCCAAGGTACATTCAGGCGCCCACAAATCAACTGGTCCATAAACATGCATGCATACACCGCTTCACTGTAATGCTCATAAGCTTCGAACCCTGGAGCAAAGTCCACCGCCATCTTTTCCGTGTACGGCGTCAGACCAAGCGTGCTCTTGGCCCAGTATTTTCCATCACTCAAATATTTGTGGAGCTGATCTGTGATGCGCCGTACTGCTTCACATCTGTATCTCCTACCAACCTGATTTTGTCGTTTGACTGTAGCATCATATATCCAACAACTCCAAGTTGACAGGTCGATTTTCAATGTAAACCAATGCTCTCCAACATTATACGGCATGATTAGCTGGAAAAAAATAATTTGTTATCATAACTTAATAGGAATGCTCAAATATTTAATTAAACAAATACTTACCACAGACGCATTGTACCACGGCCGAGAACATGGACTATCCTTTCCTTCTATGAACTCTAGCAATTCTGCCGAAACACCCGGTGGCTTTGATCGAGCCGGCAAAGATACCGGATAAGACTTGTTGAATAAAATCTATATTTCATATCAAAAACGAAACATGTAAATAACATGAATAATTAATAAAATAAATAAATAAGTTCTAACCTGGAATCTCGGGGTGAGAATGCGAACATCATCGGGATTACAAGCAGAGAGGACGAACTTGTTATTTGAAATCAATTTCACACTGTGGGCATGTAAAAACATGTTAAATAAAACTAAAATATTTAATTAAATAAATACAACAACGAATTTAAATAAATAAATTCTCACCAGAGGGCGTGAACAAACATCTCTATCTGCGGCACGGTTAAGTATGTGTATGAGTCCTCCAGTTGTGCAAAAAAGGCATTCGTGAGCCGCAAGCCACTTGTTTGAGAGATGCGGGCCTTATCTGATGGACCTTGCCGGAATGCTTGGTAAGATTGCCTGATGACCTTATTCACAGAAAGAGGTCCAAAATATTGGACAATGGGTTCCATCTCATCGTCATCATCACCATCACCTCCAGATGTCTGCATTGCATTGCAATTAAGATTAGTAAATTAAATCGCAAAATAGGACTAAACTATATAAAATATACCTGTGGTGCATCAGAACGTGGCTGTGGCTATCGCTGTTGCAAAATACTGGATAACTGGGGCTGAGACTGTGGCATTGGTTGAGAGGACGAAGCATCTGATCGCTGGCACGAAGAAGTAACCACTTCTTTAATGAACTCCTTCAAAGTTGGAACAACTTCATCCAGCACCCAGTGTTTCACATCGTCTAACACGAATTGTTTGATTTTTCCATACATTCTCGCATCTCTCTCTTGCCTACGGTCTTCCCCGCCCGATGATGAAGAAGAACTAGGTATCCTTGCCCGTTTCTGTCGTCTCTTCTTTCTCTGTACCGGGGATGGTGGCTCCGAATCATGCCCAGTCTCCATTTCGGGATGCTCATCATGCGAAAATGGCTCCTCAGTCTGCACATGTGCCCTCTCATTGGGAGCCTCCTCCTCCTCCAGAATCTCGTTCGTCAAATTATTGATCTCCACTTCTACCATTGTACCGTCACTAACCCAATCTTCAAACCCAGTGTGTACTGGTATCTCTAGATGAGGGCTGTTCTCTTCCAAATCTTCAATCAATGACCCTTCACCTAGTTTAAGGGCATGCGTAGATATCGGAGCCACATAACTCACACCCATGTTGTCAACTCCTTGTGCAGATCGCCAATAATCGGTACTCATCTCAGAACGCGAAGGAGGCAGGGCGGTTGACACAATGAGCTGCAAATTTTAAAAATATATTAGATAATATAATCAGTTTCCCGTTGAAAACAAATAAAACACTGAAATTTCATTTTATTACCGGTTGGGAGAAGAAGGCTACCCAGTTTTTTACACTGGATCTTCTGAACCACCACTTCAGCATACGTGGCTCAGCATTGGCTTTAACTAACCGGGCACATGCCTGCCCCAACTCAGGAATGACCTCATAGGCCCAAACCTAACAACATATAAAAAAATTAAACTATTTTCAACAAACATTTATCACAAAGATGAAGATAAAAGATCGTGACAATTTCATACCTGTAGTACCCAAAAGGGACCTGGAAGATGAAGGGCTTTTTTCTCAAGTTGAATCCGAGTAGTGGGTATATGCGTTTTGTAATAGAGCAGTGCTTTGTATGCATATGTACCCCATGGAAATCGGTTCCAATCATTTTGAACCTCACTTAAAACATACAACCACTTTTCTATTTTTCTTTTTTCAGTATACCCTAGTCCAAAAAACCAAAATGCTAATATATTGGCAACCCTAAGGTACAATAAACTATGAGTACTATCAATCTTTTTGTATTGAAACCTATCCAAAAGTTCTTTACCACTTAGGATTTGACCACCGCAAAAGACTTTAAATACAGTACTAGATTCTAAATCATGGCGTGCAGTAGGATCAAAAGTGGCTTCTCCAAAATTCAAACCAGAAATAAGGGCGAATTCACTCTGTGAAAACATGATATCCTGCCCACTCACTCTAAACCGTAACAACTCTAGATTATTTGACTGAGTCTCATGACTAAATAATTCAATTAATGATAAAGACGAACTAAGTCCATTGTCCGACCAATCCAACCAATGTCCAAAAACCCCGTCCCGAAACTCATTAACCAAACCCTCTTGTCCTATATCAGACAAAGTTTTCTTAATGATTTCTAGGACCTTACATTTATAATATAAATTAGTCTTAGGTTTACTTCCATGGACTTCATATCGAATATATTCAAACGGCTGCATATCAAAACCAAAAAAAAAAAAAAAATTAAACCGCAATCACATGCACGGTTCTAACATCAAATCAACAAAACTCAATAGATAACTAATATAAAACAGTGGATAAAACAGGACAAATTCAATAACAATTCATTCACAACTATGCATTATATAACTAACATAAACAAATCAATTCAATACAAAAACTAATAGATATCACATAATCAAATCAAAAACCATAAACATATCGGTTTTCTTAATATAAAACAGTGAATAAAATCTGAAAAAATGAAAAAACAAACATGCATACCCGTGAAGTCGACATTTTCGCCGGTGGTGGGTGTGCGGTCGCCGGAAATAATATTGGAGGGGGACGAAGGGTGGTGGTTTGAACAGTCGTGCGATTGAATTCCAGATGCAGCCGTCTATTGTCGAGTAATTCACGCCCAATTTTTAGGTTAGAATGAAAAGGGATGGAACTAAACAAAACCCGAGTTCCAGCTATATTGCTCGACTTCCATCTCAATTCACCGAATTCCAGCTGATTTTGTTGAACTTCCAGCCGAATTTCCAGCAATTATTATTCGAAAAAATATCGATTTAAATTATTTAAACTCCGACTTCCATCCGAAATTCCGAGTTCCATCTCAAATTAGACTACTTCCAGCTGGATTGTTATACTTCCAGCTCAATTTAGAATAAAAGATTATTTGAATTAATTCTGGATTTAATATATTTTAATTGCGACTTCCATCCGGATTTTTATAGTTCCAGCTCAATTATCCGACTTCCAGCTGGATCGTTCTACTTCC
>JAPKLW010002420.1:0-25092 GCA_026898455.1 Plectranthus barbatus
TGAGTTGGATTGTGGAGTGTGTAGGTGGATGAGAGAAAATTCATTATTTTATTGTTAAGTTGAGTTTTATGGGATTATTGCTAGACATAATGTCATAATCTAATAAATAAAATTATAAAATGAGTCATACTTGTAATTGTAAACCCTTCTTCACATTGATTGTATGGTTCAAAATGGCAGTTATTATTTGTATTGGCAGGCAAAAACTTGTGTTAGGCACGCCTAAACGGTTTAGGTGGGTTTTATTCATACTCAAATTAGGGTATATTAGATGGATTTGGCTGGGTTAATGGATAAAACTCGCCTAAACCGAGTCATTAGTCTCATTTGCTTTTATTAATACTCAAATGTGTTCATCCATCCCAAATAGGATTTATTAATCCCCAATTAGGGTATATTAGATGTATTTGGCTTGAGTTAATGGATAAAACTCACTTATTCTCATTTACTTTTGGCACAATAATGCAGCGTTACTGAAAAAATGTGTCTATTGATTTTTATTATGTATAATAATTATAAGTTTGAAAAGGTTACAAGACTCTCAACTTAGCTCTAAAAAATTCACGTCATCGCCATCTTTTTTTTTTATTTAGTTGAAAGGAAAACAAAAATACATTTTTGGGCAATTCACAAATATACACTTTTTGACTATTACCAAAAATCAGTTCAAATATATATTATTTTGTTGATTAGATTTTGACAACATACATAAAGTGAGGCGAGAATAGCTGAATAGTATTAGAAATATATCATAAACTAACAAAAATACCACAACATAAATTTTAACCTTTTCAAATATAAATGTTATTATTTAAAAATCGGTTGAAAGTGATACAATAATTCATGGAAAAATATGTGTAAGTGGAGTCGGGTCCCTGGAGTCGGGTCCCGGGTCTTCACTCTTCACACGGCATGGCACAAAATTGGTAATGTGATTTTAAGCAGAATAATCTGTAAGAAAAGTAGATGAAATCAGTATATAAATGAAATTGATAATGAAAGAATCTACAGATGTTTTTAGAGAACCAAACCAGCTCAAAACTCGTAGGAGGAAATACGAGTTGCCTTTGCCCTTTGATAGTGAGTTCAGTTGCTAGGTTTTTGCTTTCGGGAGGGAGGCATATCCTCCTCAAAAAACCTACAACAAAAATATTGAATAAATTGCAACACCCCTATATTCTGAATGCACCCAAGGCAATAATAAGATGAAAATGATAGGTCCAATATACCAGCAGCTATGTTTTGATCACTTATGAGAAGAGTGATGTCTAGATGGTGTTAGTATAATAATGTCATAAAAAGAAGCTAGGTATTTGGTAAGAACAACACTATAACTGAATTCCAATCAAGTGAGGATTTCTTGCAAATCATTTTTAAGTTGTATAGGGAAAACACAGATTTATTGAGACATAATCACCCAAAATCAGACAATGTTATTACAAACCTTTCATGTGATGAAATACAGAAAGGATTCACTCACCTTTCAGTCATTCTCTTCCTCTGATCAGAACAAATATATTGGGTTAAATCTTCAACGCTCATTCTTGCAAAACTACCACTGAGGTTTTGTTTTAACAAGTTACAGTCAAAGTTGGAAGCCACAGGTACATCTTTTAGTTTTCCTTTCAATTGTTCCATAAAAACAAAACCTGAATATTAAAGCAGTTTGTTGAAAATCAGGAACATGTAAAAGAAGAATATTTATTGTTAAGGCCAATAAAAAAAAACGAACATTGAGAAAGGGCACATTATAGCAGAAGAAACAACAAACATAGGTGTTACCACCTTTTGATTGCACTGGCGACACACTCAAAACTCCATTCACGAAAAAGAAATTTGACGGAAACTTCAATTTTTATTTGTATGGTTGACCGGATGCTCATGCATGATAAGAAAATAGAAAGTCTTCCCATGAAGAATTGATGGCCACAATAACCCTTGTTAACAACCTCTAATGGCTGGGAACACTAAAGATGATCAAATCCGAGTAATGTACCACACCCACCTCATATGAAGGCAAACAGACTGATGAGTGCCGAAAAGGACAGGGCAGTGGGGATTAGCTTATTACTTTTTCAACTACTAAAAATGACAAATAGGGACAGGAGGGAAAGCACAAACACTGCAAGCTCTTGATTTAGGCCTGATATGAGAACCAAATAACCCTTGTTCTTAGAAAATCAGGCTGCTCATTTGTATAGAAAAGCTTGAAGATCCATTTTCCTAGAACACTATATAGCACTCAGAGACATGTTTACAAAAAACAAGATCACTTAGATGTTTTCCCAAAAAATTTCCCAAGTAAAATTATCAGCCAACTAAAGAAAACTATAAGATAGAAGCTGAAGACTAATACTCCCTCCGTCCCACGAAATTAGTCCCATTTGCCTTTTTTGTCCGTCCCATCTAATTGTCCCATTTCCTAAAATGACAAACTTTTTTACACTCATCAATAAAATATTAATTCCACTACACTCACTAACATTGGTTATCGTGCCAAAACCAAATGGGACTAATTACATGGGACGGAGGGAGTACTATCTTTGGTCAGGAACATGGCTTACTGTGTTCATCAACAACACTAACTTTAGTAGTGTTATGAACAGCCCCCAAAACTCAACTAAGATATCACTTCTTTGTCAGGTGCAATATGCGGATAGCATTCAATTAAAAAAAACTACACTTCTGAAATTTTAAAATTGGTAAAGTAACATAATGCCGTTTAAAAACTATCCAAAGTGGATCATCTGCATGCCAATCAAGAACATACCAAGTTTCCGGAGCATATGCAGGTCAACTTTCTTTGCCAAAGCTTCGCGGCCAATCTTCTCAGCCCGCAGCTTTACCAAATTCTTTAAACCTATTAACAGATCCTAGTGCAAGAACAAAACATTATTTGCAACGTCCAATTTGATACAATGAACTTTTGAAAGAACTAAATCATTCTGAAATCCGAATAAAAAACTTTTCCTATAAAAGACTAAACTTACGAGTTCAGCTTCAGTTAAAGAACAGAGCCAACGGACATCATCAATATCGTTATCACCAAGCTTTGCATCCATTCCGAGTTACATCAATCCTTGCTGTCCCAGTTCAATTCAATTGAATAATTCAATCTGAAAATATAATTATTAAATAGGGTCACATTTGATTAAACCAAACATGAGTGAGTCAACATTTCAATTAGTCAAAATTCTGGGCAATCGAATGTGAACTGTATAATACGGTTGGTACCACAAAAATTTAAATTTATTTTCTGCTTCCGTAACCGATATCTTCAAAAGAGAACTGGCATATTCTAAACAAAATAAAACATATTAAACGATAAGTAACCCAAAAACCGGATTGAAAAGGTAAGCATTGAAAATCAAGCACAATTTTGCCTCGATTGATGACTCGTTGAACTTCTTGAAAGTTCGCGAAACAGAAATCCAAGAATCTCAAAGAACAAAACCATGACTACATCTAAAAAGTCGATATATCTTACCAGCACGAGAGGGAGAGAGAATGCAGCAATATCTGCACCTATAGAAAGTCGATAGGCAGGGCTGCTCCGATTCAAGGCGGAGCTACAAAATATTAAGGCGGAGAGGGCACGCTGAGACGATGAATGAGAGAATGTATTGGTTGTGAATTGTTATTTTTGTTGGAAGAGGCGAAGCGATGCAGTTGCACAAGGCAAGGAAATATTTGGATTAAAAAAAAATAATTTATAATGTTATATATGGGCCTTTCTTATTGGACTCTTTTATCAGCCCATTGGGCCTCTACTATATGTGATGGGATTAACCGACGACGCCATGTGCAGAAATTGGCGGCACCAAACCCACCACCGTAAACCTCGCCGTTTTCGGCACACTTCTTCAATGGCGACCGACCGCAATTCCAAGCCGACCAACTCAAACAAGAAAAGAAAGAATTATCTTCCCCACAATGTAATTATTCTTACTTCTCTCTCCCGCTTATAAGTGTGTGTAATGAAAGTTTCAACTATTTGTTTTGCAGAAGCCAGTGAAAAAGGGTGCGTATCCGCTATGTGCAGGAGTTGAGGGATTCTTTATAACGTGTGATGGTGGGAGAGAGCACCAGGCGGCAAATGAAGCTGTGAATGTCATTGAATCTGTATGTGATTTTTTAGCGTGCAAAATTGAATAATTAATTTTGTGACTTTGGATGAGGTTGTGTTTAATTAACGGTCAGAGCCTTTGTTTTTTATGATTCAAGCGATTTAGGATTTCAGTTTATCTCTTTGCGTTAGATATTCAATAGTGATTTTCCTAACTTTTTGTCTCATTTTGTCCATAAATTTCCTGGTAAGTAGACTCTAAAAGTTTGAGAGTTGCTTACAATGATGATGTTATTGTTCGCACGCCGTATTCTGGTAATTTGATTATCACATGACGTAGAAAACGGACTTCAATCAAGGCTTTGTGGCCAAAAGCTTAAAACTTGTGCACTTAATTGTTGAACATGAACTGTTGAGTGGAATTGAAGGATGTCAAAAGGCAAAATCAAAATTGAAAATGCTAATGCAATATGGATTGTCATCACTTAGAAGTGAAGTAGAGGTTTGCCTATTGCAAATATCAAATTACTGGTTGTCTATGTTGTCGCAGCTTTTCTCTGATCAGATTACTCCCTGAGCTTCTCTTTAGGAATACATCTCCGAATTAGTATGCCTCAGATTCATGGAGCATTAACTTTATTGTTTTAAGTTTTCTTATCATCCATTAATCGTGCTAATCTTTGTTATGATATCGTACTTTTGATGATACATTATGGTAGCCGAAGCTATGACTGATGGATTGTCAAATGCACTTTCTTGTATTCATTTTTTCTTTTTCTTTCTCTTTAGAGCATTAAAGAGGTCAAATTAGATTTTAATATATATTTGTTTGGAACAGTTCTACGAAGAGCTGTTGGAAGATGCAGATTCAAAAGTTGAACAAGCAGATTTACCGAAGAAGCCTTTAAACAAAATCACGAAATTTGCAGACTCTGATTCTTCTGGCAGCGACAATGATGATGATGATGATGATAAAGATGTTTCAAAGGATAAACAACACAATGCAGAGGAGGACAAACACAAAAATGTTGTTGCCTCGGGAGATGATGGATATGATGAGCCAATACTTGAAACTAAGAATGGTGTGCCTCTTGAGAATCAAACACATACAGAGAGAGAGAAATCTGAGAATCAAGATATCAAAGAAGCTGAAACTCTGGAGCCTCCAGCAAAGAAACAATGCATAGATGCAAATGCCCCCAAAATTGAAAGCTTCCCTAGAAAGACGGAGGTTAAATCTGTTGACAAGCTAATCGAAGCTGAGCTAGCAGAACTTGGAGATAAGAGCAAGGTGAGTCCAAGTGTATCCTTCTACTTTATCTACTTGCACCTCAATTTAGGTGGTCCCAATATCATGTATGGTATTGGTACAAGCCACTACCTGGAAAATCTTTTGACGTATCACACCATTACAACATATTAGAATTCTCTACTCGCAATAACTTTTTATGCATTTTTCAGCACGTTCAAATCCTTTCTTCTCTACATTCCTAAAATATGCATAATATTTTTGTAATGGAGTAAGGAACTAAATGAGTGCTTAGTCATTTCCTTATCCATCTCCTCTTTTTCTTTAATGTGATTTGAATGACTTAAATAATCAGTAACAATTTTTGAACTTAAATTCTGCTTTTGAGTTCTCACCTCTCCTCATTTTTGTTATGTATTTCACTGCTGTTTTGGTAATATATTTATCTCTTCTTGTAAGCAGAGGCGTTTTGGGAAACTTGAAACTGGTTGTAATGGTGTTATCTTTATACAAATGCGTAAGAGGGAGGGAGATCCCAGCACAAAGGATATTGTCCAGCACATGATGACTTCTCTTGCTAAAACCAAGAAACATGTATCAAGGTTAATTCCTGACAAGTTCTTTTCCCTATTACTCTAAATTTGTCCAGCATTTGGCATCTGCCTGCTGAGAGAGTAACATGTTTTTACCAGGTTTCTTTTAAGAGTGCTTCCAGTTGAAGCAACATGCTACACTTCTGAGGAAGAAATCAGACGAGCCATCAAACCCGTGATTGATAAATATTTTCCCATAGAAACTGATAAACCGTGTAAGGTAAATATGTTGTTTTCGTGTTGTTATTTTTGTTTGTGTTAACTCTCAACTGAGCAAACTAGGATTGTAAATATTTTGCTGAAGGGGTCCATAATTCTGTCTTCGTGAATCAACCTTTTGAGACAAACCTTCATAGTGACAGTTTTTAGACCTGAGCTTTGACAAACTGGTTTTACCAGTTTCTGTCTATAGTTTTGATTTTATTTACGTTATGCTTGTGAGTTTAAGTATAAATTAAAGCAAATATCTAGCAAATATCTTTCTCTTGACCATAAAGCAAACTATACAGAAAGATTCTTACGCTTGTTCGTTTATTTTGTTTCAGTTCTCAGTTTTGTATGATGCGCGTGCAAACACGGGGATTGATCGAACAAAAGTAATTGATGCAGTCGCCAAATCCGTTCCATCTGTTTACAAAGTGGATCTTGCCAACCCTGATATAAGCATAATGGTCCAAATTGTCAAGGTACAAAACTGGGGTTTGTAAAACAATTCTGACTGAATTTCTTTTTTTTCAGCCACTTTATGTCAATGTGCTGCTACCATTTCCAAATGCATAAGCATGCCTTCCAAACTCATATTCCATCTAGCATAAGCATGCATCATAGTTGTCTCTTGAGAGCGCTAACTTTAGGAGTTATGTCGAAAATGGACAAGCATCCATAGGATTTTCCCCATGTGTGTCTAAAATTTTGGAATATAGATGATTTTGTCTGGTTTGAATGGAATGTGTTTTCAGACTGTGTGCTTGATCGGGGTTGTGGAGAAGTACAAGGAATTGGCCAAGTACAACTTGAGGCAGCTAAGCAGCTCATCAGAACAACAACAGCAGTAAAGTTGATGTTTCTTTCTTTCTTTCTTTCTTTCTTTTTAAAAAAAATAACTGTGAACGTTTTGGATCTATAGTTTTCCTTTTCCTTCTTGTCGTCCTTGTCTAATTAACGAACTCTTTCATTTGGAAATCGGCTGCGTTATTTGTTGCAGATACATAGATAGACCCTAATATTGGTGTATCAAACTTCAGTATTGTTTTAAACTAGTATGTTAGTGATCAATCACAGGAAAATATTTTGAAATAATATATTTGTATGCACGGAAGGATGTAATCAAATTCAGTTGAGTTGGCTAGTGTCTTGATACGTTAATTCGTTTAGTATCGAGTTTAGTACTGAATTTTTTTTATTAAATACTTTGATGTTCGTGAACTTAATTGAGCTTTAATGAACTTTCTAAATTTAAATAAATATTAAAAAACTTTATTATTTTTTTGAAAGAAAAAAATATTTATTTAAAAAATAAAAATATATTTTTACACATTTTCAGTTTTTTTATTATAACTGCAAAAAAAAGAATGGCATACCTATTCCTCTTAAATTATAAAAAGAGAAAAGTATCAATTATATTACAAATTATCCTGATTTTCTCAAATATATTACAAATTACGCATATTATCAAAATATATTACAAACTATTAGTTTTGTTCCAAATTTATGATGGGAGCAAATTTTCGCCAACGAAAAGTTGACATGGCTCACCGGATGACACGTCACATTTAAAATTATACGTCAACGTACATATATATTACAAACTATTGTAATTTTCTCAAATATATTACAAACTATTGTAAGTTTCTCGATTGTATTACAAACTATATACATTCCTAAATAAATATTCAAACTATCAAATTTATATTAAATTTATGCTGAAAACATATAATTCTACTTTTTTAAAAGTGCTCGACAAATTTAAAAAATGATAAAACACATATTTTAATTTTCATATTCATTTTGCTCTCGTCTCCCCCTCTGCCAAACCAAAAAAAATTAAATATTCATGTGAAAAATAATAATTATTGAGGGTCAAATAATAATGATATATATATTTGACATGTAAAATACCATCAATAAATATTATTATTTACAGGAATATTTGAGTTTTGGTTTGCAGAAATGAGAAACGAGAGCAAAAAAGGAAAACAAAAATTAAAATAAGTATTTTCCATTGTTTTTTAAAAAAACTTTTCAATAATTTTTATGTCATATTTTTAAGTATAATTTTAATATTTATTTAAAGATTTAAAATTTTAAAATATAAGTAAATATGTTTTCGTCGTAGTTTTAAAATAAATTTGATAGTTGTAATATTTATTTGGAAAATCACAATAGTTTGTAATATATTTGTACGATGATGTGTAATTTTAAATGCTGACGTGTCATCCGGCGAACCTCGTCAACTTTCCATTGCATGAAATTTGCTCCTGTCATAAATTTGGAACAAAACTGATAGTTTGTAATATATTTTAATAATATGCATAGTTTGTAATATATTTGAGAAAACTATGATAGTTTGTAATATAATTGATACTTTTCCATTATAAAAAATATTAATGATCTTATTCGTGAATCAAGTATCACTAAATTCAAATTTGATTTGTTTAGTAAACAAATTTTATTAAGCGAGCTTTTATCGAAATAAATTCAAGTAATTTAGGAATGGTTTAATTCATTTACAGCTTTATATAATTTATACGCAAAGAGTTGGTGTCATTCATAATTTCATGTAGTGTTGGAAGATGAAGACATGATACATGGCTTTCAATTCATCCCTAACTTGGTTCGAGATTGAAGAAAGCAAAAATGAGACGAGTGATTAAAGCGGAAAGAAAATGAAATAGAGATGAGCTGGATTGAAGAATGCATAAAATAGAAAATCAAATCCATCATTGAACGATTCAACAAATACCTTACAGCCGTGTTCCAACCCAAATTGGAGGTTTTTTTTTTCTCTTTCCCTTGCCTGTATTCCAATCCAATATTTTCAGTAAAGCTCCTCCTCCTCCTGAAGATGCATTTTCAGTATGTCTCAACTTCATGTCCGACAAAATAACGCAGGACTACTGCGTGTCTCCGTGTTACTATAGTATAGCTATGACCATCGATACTTCCAGATTCTTCTAGACTCAACCAACCTATAAATATATATATAGTACATGTGCACGAAACCTGGATACATAATAGCTACAATTGTTTGTAGAAGAGAACATATGCCTGGTCGTGCAGCACCTTGCTATCAGAAATGGGTGTGACCGAGGCATCGTCATAACGCAGCCATGCACCATTGGGATGACGTGCATCTGCTGTGTAGTGTCCCTTTGAAGGGTCCCTTCCATGATGAGTGATTGTAGCAACCAGTTCATACCTTCTAGCCTGCAAAGATAAAAAACTGTTAATCGACAACGTATATTTCCTTCCATTCTTCCCACATCATGTTTTATTATCTATTAGCATCATAAAGAAGCGTTAGTGCTTCGTATATAATGCACAGCCTGCCTCCTACCACTGATAAACATATCTCTAATGAGAAAAGAGGAACTGAAATTTTTATCTTGATTTTAATTACCCATCTGTCATAATATGCTCTATATTTTCTGAGCTTTCAGTTTTGTTTTAAGTTCAACAACCCTTAAGTTTAAGATTTAATTAGTTTTAAATAGTTCAGGAATAATGAGAACACTTCTATAGTCTGGGATAGATGTAGGAATTCAAGATCACCTCAGAGGTTGGAGAGGCGAGCAACTCACGGCCAATAAGCAGCTCCAAAGGAAAATGCACAGTTTTGTGCAATTTGGCGCTTCCTTGGCTTCCATAGCTAAAACGCATCAAATGCAAAACCATTATCTCAGAAAGCTCCAGAATCCTAACAGATTTGCTGGCAGTGACCACCTCTGCCTGAAGAACATGATTAAATTGGATGAAAATTTTGTATCTCATGCTTTATCATCATAAACATGTATACATTTAAGTAAACTACTCCTGACATCACAACTTCTAGTATAGAAGTTGCAGTTGCGTGTGCACTCTGCATTCAACAAACTACTTATTGCGAGGACTTCTGTTTACTGCTAGCTAGAATTTGTATGACAGGTTTTTGTATTCCTTACTATCTGACTGAGAATGATCTAAGTAGTAGGAACTTTCATCATAAAATGTAGTAATGACTATAGAAAATGAATCAACTACTCCAGAACAATAGCAGATAGCAGAGAAGTTGCAAACAGGCCATCCACCTCAAAACAGCAACCTGTTTATGTAGAGGAAGATTGAAGAGCCCAACAATATGAGACGGACATAACAAGATGAGGATAAAAGACAAAATGTAGGGATGCCCATATACAGCAATTAGAAAAGCTTACATTAATCATCAAATAAATATACCTTTCCAGCTGCTGGAATTTTATATTCTTCAAGTGTTTCTGGCGCAGAAAAAAATCTTAGTGCATCTTCCACTGTACAGATTGGCTCTGGACATATATTAAGGTGCAGCAGGAGAAATGGCTGTATGGTAGCTGATGCCTTGTTACCTGCCAAATTATCAGATGAGTTATGAGAATATAAACCAGAAATGAGTCAAATTTCACTTAAGACACTAAGTCTGCACCCAAGAAGCAATTTCTTGATCCAACTTTATTTTAACCTTTCAAGAGAAAGGCTGTTATTTGGAATGCTCGTGTAACTATTTACCTACAAAGCCTGACTTCTGTAGGCTCATTGACAATATTTTTTTTCCACATAACATTTTCCTTGGGTTTTACTGTTTCCACATTCGGGTTCACAATCTCAAACAGTATTTGTTGTACTGATGATTCATCCAGCCTAGCAATTGTTAAACGTAGCAATAAAAATGTCTGGTGACTGAAACTACGGAAATGTGTCATAATCAAGAAGATAAAGCATCTGAGAAAATGATGATAATGACACAACTAATTATATATTTATGCAGTTAATGGAATTTGAAGCTCCAAACCTAAACCCACCTCTTGCCTTCACCACACTTTTTAATTGACCACCAAAAATGGAACTCAACTTTGACGGTAGAAAACTCTGAGTTCTTGTTATTGCAGCTCTATTCTTTGAACCAACAGTTTCCCAGTTGTCATCCTCACTTTCATCATCAGCTGAAGAGACCAAAGATGCAGTTTCTCCATTTCCATTCGGAACTTTCCCTTCAAGTTTAAGCAATTCATCATGCATCTGATGCATGATAAAACTTAGAAACTCCTGAGCATCTTCTTGTCTGAAAGTCAAGCAAAATCCAATCAAAATAAATTCTTGATCGCAATAAGAAAACATGTACAGGCTATGGTACATACAAAATGCCAGTGAAAAACAGTTTCCTCTATTTCCTAGTAGCTAAGGTTTACAAAAGACAATTCAATGCAATACATACATATAACTTGCACAAAATATCTAAATTCTCATTTAATTACATTAGTAATCTTAAAACGATTCAATTTGTAAATTAGAAGCTTTAGTGCCATAGCACCATTAGTTCCACCGTCAACTTCTTCAGTAGAATGCTGCGGCGATATGGGACTATGACATGAGGATCTCAATTAAACTACTGACTTGCCTCTGATACTTATTGTAAGGATTCTCAGGGAAAAACTGACACCCAAAATAACAATTATTTTTTGTAAGTCCTGAGTGTAATAATTCTATATTTGCACAAACAAATTAAGAGGAGCTAGTGCTACTCCAACTTCCACTGAAACCAACTGCCTTGAACAAGCCAAGAAAAACTGGACCCAGCTACTCCTCAATAAAGGCACAGACAGGAAAGGAAAAATATATCATAAAAGTAGGGATGAAATCAGCCCAAACACTCATGGGCTATTTGAACATTGGTTAAACTATTAAACAAAAGCTCATTCAAGTTTCTTTTGTAAGGATCGCTTACATAATTAAGCCAAACTTGAGCTTGCTAATCAGCTCGTTTTCATGCAAGCTAGCTTGAAAATAAACTAGTAAGGTATATCAAAACCAATAAAAAATTATTAATAGTGATATTTAATTATAAAAACATCAATCAGTGATAAACATTAGTAATCTAATTACGAGTATTTCTAATTATGGATTTAGTAAATTTGTTATATGTTTTAGAACAAAATAATTTCTTTTTTCTGAAAAATGATATTAAATAAATCCTTATATTAACTTAAAACAAATCAAAAGTATAGGTTTGGACACTTCCTACAGCTGAATGTTTTGCGAGCTTCAAGTGTAATATATACTCCCTCCGTACCGGTCAAATTGTCCTAATTTGACCGGGCACGATAACCAAGTATGTGAGTGGTAATAGTGGTAGTGGAATGAATATTTTATTGATGAGTGTGAAAAACTTACTATTTTAGGAAAGTGGGCTAATATCACGGGACGGACGAAAAAAGAAAGGTGAACAATTTATGTGGGACAGAGAGAGTAATTGATATTGAGCTTGGTTTGGTAATAAACAAGTCAAGCTTCAGCTTGACAATACTAAGCACAGCTCCATTACATCTCTGACTAGAAGTGCCCCCAGGTTCACCACAACAGAGGTCAAATAGAAACTACAGTATGCAAAACTATGAAGGACGGCAATTAATGTAAAGCAGAAAAGAAAACAGAAGCACAATGCACAAACCTAGGCCTGCCTGACAAGTTATCAGGAATATCAGGAGTGAAACTCTTCAATATGGAGTCAAACATGATGGGCCGAAATGGAATTCCAGTTTGAACGGCAGTATTCTCATTCCTCTTTTCAACTGAGTCAGTGAGCATGTCGAAGTCAGAAATGAAATCAACAAATGCACGCAATGTTGGATAACCAATCTACAAAGTGCAAAAGAAATGGAACTCTTGTGAGCTGGATTACAAGATAAATTACTTCAATATGCTATATCAGTTGATTCAGCATGCTACCTCTGGTATATCACGATTTGTTAGCTCATGCAACAGGTCGAGAAAAGGAGAACATGATAGTAGAGCCTGCAGAGTCGCATTAAGGAAGCAGAGGTTCCCCAAGTTGACTAAACCTCGAGGAACAAAATTCTTGCGAATAGATTTTGGCCAATTTGACTCTTTGTAGGAGCTCCCTTTGCTCACTACTCCCTGAACACCATCTCTAGAATCATCTAAATCAACATTCTCCGAGAAAATTAATTCACTCACTCCATGATTACCAGGGAGTTCTATGGTTGACTGGTTCGATAAATTGTGTGTACTATTAAAACTTACGGATACTCGTCCATCTATGTTGACTGGCTTCAATTCTTTTAAGCCACTACCACCAGTAATGATGTTACTGGCGCACCCATTTTCCTCAACCACAGCAACTTCTGAGACTGATGTGCTTCCGCTACCACTAGGGGGTACAAAAATATTTGGCGCACAACTGGGTGTTGAAAGCTCAAATCCATTAGGTGAATGAATCCCAGTAACTTTTTTACTGTAAATGCCCACAGATCTTAAAGTCTCCAAATCAAAAGAACCAAAAATTATCTCTTTATCATTCTTCTGTGGCTGGCATTTCATGGATCTGATCTCTTCTTCAGTGAATGATCCAAAAACAAACACCTGAAATAGGAACAGAGGGGTTCAACATATTTCAAAATTAAACAGACTTAACCTAAAATTAGCACAGCCCGTCAGACAACTTGTATCATCCTAAAAAGACAAAACTAACACATTTATCATACTTTGTAGAGAAGGCTCATAAAGTACATGGTTAAAAGAACTCCTTTCCGGCGCATTACATTTCCTCTGTTAACAATAATACTATAATGTGTAAATAATATATAGTGGATAAATAGTTGGATCAGTATCACATTTGGTGATATGTCAATCTTTCCCCTCTCTCTCCTTCTTTTAGTACTTAACACTTCTTTCTGAAGTCTGCACCACTAGAACTCATGTATATGGCAATTTGTAACCTATTACAAGTGAATTTAGTTTGGAAAAAGAAAATTAAAATGAAAAGAAAAAGAAAAAGAAAAAGGAAAGTAATGAACGAGCAAAAATCCACGCTTGAATAACCTAATGAGTATTATAACCCAATCCAATGCAAGGAAATGATAATTTAGAAAACTAATCCAATCCCAGATCCTAAACCCTTGAGATTTATATCCTAAGCTAGAGCCTATGCACATTGTTTTCTGTCAGAGCTTAACTCACCAAACTTATAGTTCGGTTTTTATGAAAGACAACCTTATAGTATAGGATAACTATCCGGAAAAATATTTCAAAATCAAGAATTCTAGAAAGAATCCGGGTCGGGGGTTGGGTGGGTAGAGCAACTAAACAAATATGTCGCCACGAAATCAATTTCAACAGAAACCAATAAGTCCCAAAATAAAGCTCTGACCTGCACATTTTTAAAAAACATATTCAACACATTACCAAAAAAAAAACAGTTTGCAATCATCTTAAATTTTCTTCCGAGCAACACAACCTTCAAATGTTCAAGGAAAACATAAAAACCCTAGCACACAGTCATTTTCAAGGGAGCTCAAACTCCCAAAACAAGTTAAGCAAAGCCCTATCAACTCCAGCTGAGCAGTTCAAATCAATACTATTTATGACGCACAATTTATTCAAATATGCAGAAGAAGAAAAAAATGAAAAATTGACGGACCTGACGATCAGTCATGATGAGAAAGGGAGCATCGAGGACCTCATGGAAGAGCCCAAGAGTTGGGAATCAAGAATATAGCAATGCCGTCTGCTGGAAACGATGTCGGAAGACAGAAAAAGGGAGACCACAGCCGAAGACATTAAAATTTAAGAGAGACAGAGAGGGAGAGAGAGCGCAGAGAGGCCCTGTTGGGAAAAAAAGGGGTGAAATGTGAGAGAGAAAGTGTGGGAGTAGGAATTTGGAAAAGGTAAACCATTATTGGAGTTGCAACTATTTTTAATTAAATACTTTTATTGCATGATTTGTCTGGCCAATTATCTTTTTTTTTAAAAAAAAAATTATTTACAAATACCATAATGTTTATTTTACGTTTTATTCATTACACAAAATAGCCATTTGAGCGTGACAGAATAGGAGTTGAAATAAGGAATCTAAATTCCCTGTGTCAACCATTTCACTCGAGGTCGATTATGTTATTAACTTATTATATATCAATCTCACAAATTTTTAAGAAATTTATTGGAAGATCAGTCCTCATTATTTTTGAGAATTTTCTAAAATTAGCACTTGAAAAAATAATTCACCATAATCAAATTATTTAGGGATAAGGGTCAATTTAGCCCTCCGACTATTGTCACAGGAACACTTTAGCCCCTGCATGACTATTTGGCTCAATTAAGTCCTTTTACTATTTAATTTGGTTCAATTTGATCTTTCATCTTAAAAAATTACTATTTTACCCTGATTAGGAGAAAAAATATACTCCCTCCGTCCCGTTTGAATTGTCGCCTTTCTTTTCGGCACGGAAATTAAGAGTTGTGAGTGTAGAATGAGTTAGTGGGATTAATATTTTATTGTTGAGTGTGAAAAAGTTGACATTTTTGGAAAGGTGACAATTTGGTTGGGACGCCCAATTTGGTAAGTGTGACAATTCAAGTGGGACGGAGGGAGTATTTGTTTTATGATTTTATCTTTATTTCTCAATTGTTTATTATTTTGTATATTAATTTAGTTTTTTATTTATACTTTTGATTTATCTAAATAATAAAGTAATAATTGAAATAATAAAATAAATTTATTATTAATTAATTAAAAATCACAAAATAATAAATTTATCTATTAATAAATAAATTTGGTATATAAAATGAAAATATCCATATTATTTTTAGCTAACAATATGAGTTATCATTGTCAAACATATTTTATTTAATACTCCAATAACATTTAGTTAAAACATTTATTATCATGTACTGTAAATTTATTTTATTCGAATACTCCAACAATTTATATTTTAAATTCTATTTTCAAAACTAATACTATAGCACAACAAATTAGGAGAATAATTTGGACGATTATCATACAACAAATTAGGAGAATAATTTAATTTATCATAATGGAATTTTAATTTATTATTTATTCGCCTTATATATTAGTAATTAAAAAACAATAAATAAAATAACTCAAATGCCATGATGAATTTTTTTAATACATATCTTTGAACTCATATTTTTAGCTAAAACTATAGATAATTATTTTTGTAGTTAATATACCAGATTAATATACTAATAGATGTATTTATTATTTATTTAATAATTATTTTTACTTACACAATTAAAAGTATAAATAAAAAATAACTAACTTAATATACAAAATACTAAACAATTGAGAAATTAAAATAAAATCATAACGCAAATATATTTTTAAAATATAAATTGTTGGAGTATTCGAATAAAATAAATTTACAGTACATGATAATAAATGTTTTAACTAAGTTTTGTTGGAGTATTAAAATAAAATATGTTTGACAATAATAACTCATATTTTTAGCTAAAAATTATATGGATATACCAAATTTATTTATTAATAGATAAATTTATTATTTTCTGTTTTTTATTTAATTAATAATAAATTTATTTTATTATTTCAATTATTACTTTATTATTTAGATAAATCAAAAGTATAAATAAAAAAAATTAAATTAATATACAAAATAATAAACAATTGAGAAATAAAGATAAAATCATAAAGCAAATATATTTTCTCTCCTAATCAGGGTACAACAGTAATTTTTTAAGATGAAGGGTTAAATTGAACCAAATTAAATAGTAAAAGGGCTTAATTGAGCCAAATAGTCATGCAGGGGTTAAAGTGTTCATGTGACCATAGTCGGAAGGCTAAATTGACCTTTATCCCAATTATTTAAAATATTTCATTCTTATATACCAACAATATACACTCCTTACTCTCTCTGTTGATTGCTGTCAACAGAGGTCAGATATGATAGCACAAAATTTTTTATACATAGCATTCAGTTAAAACAAATCATTTTCACACACATTTTGAAAACTGAGCGCAAAGCTTGAAAGTATTTTCTTTTATACTGAAATAATTCCCACCTGGTGTTAAGCTTGAACGAACTAGATGTTTTTCCGTTAATTGAGCTACTTGAGAGTTGGAAGAGAAAATGCGGGATAAGTACCCAGAATTGTTTGAAGCACCCTAGCAAATTTCAGGACAAAATTTTTGCAAGGTGGGGTGAATGTAATATCTCGTGTTTAATTAAGCGAATTTAAGCTTAATTTATTTAATAAAGGATTATTTTTGTTTTATGAAAATTATTATTTATTCGTTTTCGAGAAATAATTAAACACCTATCGAGATTTAAGAGTTCAAATTTTGATATTAGTATGCCGATGGAATCGTTTCGAGAAAACGAGAGTGACCGGGAAGTCACAATTTTATAAAAGATGGACGAGTGCATAGAGAAATTAATTAGAATGTTAATAATGTGATTAAATTCACAACTTGCACTCGGGAAGTCCGATTCTTAAACCGAGTTAGGGTATGCTTGGAAATAAAATAAGGAAGCATACGAAATGATCGGTGTATTTTTCCGAGATTCAAATAATATTTAATTAAATAGAAAATGGAATAATTTTTGTCTCCGAAAATTATGAAATTTTACGAGCGAGATGAGCTCTTCATTGTGCTCGAATTGAGAAAGGGGAAACCTTTCTTCCCCTTGAAGAAAGGCTACGTATTTGTTTCATGCAAGTGTGGCGTGGGTGAAATTGGTTGGAGGAGGAAGAGGTGTGGCGGTGGAGGTTTGGCTGGCATGAACAATCAAAATTGGCTGCACCATATTCATGTAGTATCTTTTTTCTTTTCATTCCAGTTCAGAGAGCAGCGAGAGTGAGAGGCATGAAAGAGGTGTGAGCTTGTTTGTATTCTAGGACCAAAACAACTTGTGCTATATCATTTCCTTACCCACCATCTTCATCTTCGTTGTCTAGTACTGAGTGAGGGAGTCGAGAGAAGCAGTTTCAGAAAAAGAAGGGAAAAACAGCAGAAAACCCCGGTTTTCGCAGCCCCAGCACCGCCCAGTAACTACACGTTTTTCGGCCACCACGAGCCATCACCGGAGATATCACGACCACCATCTTGTTCCTTGTTCTACGAGGATTCCGAAAAGCACACCCACATCTCGAGAGGTGAAGAGATGAGAAAGATACGAGCTAATGAAGGTACCCCGTCGGTTTCAAACCGTTACGGCTTTTAATTCAAAAACTTGTTCGAATCTTTGTCGAATCGAATTTTGGTTGATGGATTTATGTTCCTTATATTGTAGGGAGATGATTGAGTGTTTGTACCGCTATTTTGGTCGAGAAATCCGACCGTTCGCCGGAGGAGAAGATCAAGTCGGTGAGCTTTTTCATCCGACCATTTTGTGATATTTTTGGTGGTTCCGAAGCTTGGACCATGTTCTTTGATATTGTAGGATCGTGTTTGATGAGTATTTGAATGTTGGATGAGTTTGGATTGGTGAAAATGCGAGTTGCAGGTCCCAGAAGCGTCAGAGGAGTTGGAGAAGACTGACGTTTCCCGAATGTGACAAGAGCATTCCGTTCGGGACAGGTATCCCGAGAGGGATGAGGGAGTCCCGTTCGAGACACCCATACTGAGTGGGATGGGTGGGTCTCGAACGAGACCAGCCAGTTTCCCCTTGAATTTTTCGGTTTTTCCTCGTTCGTTTTCGATTCGTTTTGAGTTGTTTTTGATCCATGAGTTTAATACATGATTATATGAACATAATTAGGACATGATTACATGATGATTTGTGAAACTTAAAGTCGAGAGTTATTTGATTTGGATTGAAGTTGAGTCAAAACACGTGGTGTTGGAATTGTTGAAGTATGTGGTTGAAGTTTGTCGAGTTAGCTCGTTCGTCCTAGTTTATCCATCCTAATTAGTTGTATTCGATGATTATTGAAGGTGGAAGATAAGGAGGGAGGCTCAATTCGCTCAATTAACGGAAAAACATCTAGTTCGTTCAAGTTTAACACCAGGTGGGAATTATTTCAGTTCAAAAGAAAATGCTTTCAAGCTTTGCGCTCAGTTTTCAAAATGTGTGTGAAAATGATTTGTTTTAAATGACTGCTATGCATAAAATGTTTTGTGCTATCATATCTGACCTCTGTTGACAACAATCAACAGAGATAATTATTAAATGAGATGAGAACGAGGTATATTTAGTGCTTGAGCTAGTCTTGTTATTTATTGTGAATGTTAAGGTTAGCAAAACTTACATTATGTACGGCTGATCAGTTGACGTGCTGAAGCCTCAGGAGATATAAGGTAGTGTGTTTATTTAAAACGATCGGGTCTCGATGCTCCGTGGTCCGAGAACAGTGCGCAATGATGACAGTGGGTTAAGTGGTGAGTCAATTCCTAATTGTTCATCGTAACTTGGAAGTAGGCCAGCTTCCAGTTACAAACGGTAACATATATGATATCATTGTAGATAGCTCGAGCACAATAAAATATTTTGGATAACACAGTTTCTTTCAACAAAACCCCGTGTTTGTCTGCGTGAGTTGCATAGCATTCATACTTAAAACTGTATTTTTGGGCATATTTCCATTGGGTACAATTGTACTCAACCCCTCGTATTATTTCTAAAATGCGCAGGTTGAAGAGCAGGGATGGAATGGCAGGGTGTAAAGTCGAAGAAGGATGATGTACAGATTTTGAAGGTCCTGTAATACGCTTCTTCTTACGCACGTTACCATCACGTTACATCCACTTCACGCGCTCTGAACTACTTTCCTTCCCGTTTGTTTAAATCTTTTGAAGAACAATTATTTCAGACTTCTTTTATCTTATGCTGTTTAACAGTTTGTACTGATGAATGTGGTTTTGAGTTAATCCTTTGATATCGTTTAATCTTCCGCTGTTTTTGATTTAATTATTGTTTGAAAATTTTCAACCGCGACTGTAACGTGCCTCGAAGTTGGGAAGACTATTTGGTAGGGGTGGCAATTCGTGCGGATCGGATCCTTATCGTGTCAATCCGTTATCGATCATATCCGTTAAGGTCAAATCTGTATCCAATTCGTTAAGAAAAATCAAAATCCGTATCTGATTCGTTAAACTCAAATCCGTATCCGCACGAATCAGATCCGTATCCATTAAGGATCCAATAAGTATCCAATCCGAATGATCCGTTATGTATCCGATCCGATAAGAATACAAATCGGATTAATTCAATAAGAATCCGTTTCAATAAATACAATTATAATCCAATAAAAATTTGATAAGATAATACAAAATATTCATATTTGATTGTTCAAATAATGTGTTTGACTAATAAATAAAGTTGCAACTTTATTTGAAACTAAAATCCTCAATCAAATATTCGAAGATACATAGATAAATCTTAAATTCCAATTCTAGTGGTCAAACATGCTCATTTCTAAATACTGATCAATATTTCACCATAGTCGTCAATACTCCACTTACAATTTTGAGGGAGAAAATATTAATTAAAACTTTAAGATTTATAACAAATAAAATAAATTATAATAAATACTTTTAATCTATCATGGTGAAATTGAAAGAGTTGAGACAATTAATGAGAATCTACAATACTTTCATCAACATTAAAATTTAAGATCTCACCTTTTAGTTAATCCGTTGTGATATAACTTAATTGAAAACTTAAAGTTGAGAAGAAAAAAAGTTATTAAATCTTGATAGTAGAAAAAATAAATATTAAAAAATATAATTAATAGATAAATAAATACATTTTTTAGTGGTGAATTAATAAAATGGGACATGAACAATAAAGAACCAAGAGATTTGAGTTTTTGAAAAACTTTAAATCTATATTAATATAACAAAATCAATTAAATAATTATTATATTTAATTAATAAATAATTTTTAATAATTTATTAACGGATATCCGTATCCGATCCTTATCCAATTCGAATCCGATCCGAAATTTTCGTGTCCTTATCGTGTCTATCCGATAAGGATCCATATCCGATAAGCCTCAATCCGTATCCGCTTTATCGTGCAAATTCGTGTCGGATTATCAGATCGGATCAAAAATTATCACCCCTACTATTTGGGGGCGTTACAAATTCACTAAGCAGGCGTTTAGTTTAACTATCGGGAATCATTATGCGTATGTGTTTATTGTTTAATAATAAAGGGAATGAGAATGAGTATGGGTTTGGATTTGAGAATCAATTCCAATTCTGATATTTGGTATATGAGATGAGTTTGAATATCATTTTAGATTCTAACAATTAATTTTATAAGTTTAGAAATAATTTAAAATATTATATAAATAATAATTAATTTAATAATAAAAATAAGAAAATAAAATTATATTAAAAAATAATCATCTTCTTATTTATTTTATAAAATATAAAACCAAGATATTAATCTAATAATATTATTATAATATATTGAAAAGAATAATATAATATATAATTATTATAGAATCTTAGAATAATATTATAAAAGAATAAATAAGAAAATAATTATAAAATAAAATGAAATAGAAAATAAGAAGTAGTAAATAATTTTAATAATAGAATTTAGGAATGAGAATGAAACTCACCAATTTGGAGGGTTTTGATGATTCTCAAATATTTAGGTATGATTTCAAGTAAATTTTGTAGTCGGACTTTCAAAAATCATATCAAATTTTTTTTTTTTGAATAGAAATACATGTATTAAACTCACACACCCAAATGTTTCCGGGGAAGCTCGAACCTTTGACCTCTTGGTCCAGGCAATGTGCTTTAACCATTATACCCCGAGCGAGGGACAATTTCTTACTTATTAATGATGCTTCATATAATAGTTTACTATATTTACTAATTTGAATACGTATTATAATGAAAATCAAATTTAGTATTTTATAGTTAGAAATCAATCAATTTTAAAGTTAAAATTACTAATAAAAAATTTGAAAAAATATATATTGATACTATTATATACTTCAATTAAATAGGATATTAGTAGGAAAATAGGAATAATTATGGCAGTAAATGAACCAAATTGTTTATCCGACTCACAAGTTTAAATATATTCTAAATTTTGAGAATTCATTTAAATTCAACTAAAGCTTGATATAAAAAAGTTTAAAATGATATTATACGAGACAAACTTGAATGGAAGATAGTGGAGGAGAGGATGTGATATATAATATAAATGCACTAGATTGAATATGCTCTTAAAAGTTCTTTTTTAAATAGAATTACAAAGGGGTGTAAATGAGCCGAGCTACTCGGATCTCAATTTTAAAAAAAATTCGTTCGAAACTCGATCGTTTAATAAACGAATCGAGCTCGATAATATTAACGAACTGAGCTCAAGCTTGGATGTATTCGATTCGCCAAGCTCACGAATATGTTCGAGTTCAAGCTCGAGCTCAAACATGTTCGCGAGTAGGCTCGTTTACAGGTTCGCGAACATGCTCGTTCAAAAGCTTACGAGTAGGCTCATTTGCAAGTTCGATTTTTTTTTTTATATTAAAATCTTATATTTATAAATTTTTCTATTTCTATTTTATTGTTACATTATTATATTTCATATTTGTATGATAACACTATAATATGAATAATAATATATAAGAAACTTTCATTCATATAAAAATAAGTATAAATATTAAATTAGAAACAAAATTGATTTCATGGGTTATAAATTTATAATTATTTCAAATAAAATTTATTAGATCTATAAGATTTGTAAAGACTCATTAAATCAATATAATTCATTTTATTTAAAATTGAAACAAACAATTTAATGAGATATCTACTTATTTTTATATATAAAAATAACTTAAGAATTGACGATACTTTATGAATAAACTATATAAGAAATGATTATTTAATATTACTATTATTATACTTAAGTCATATTTTCAAATATTAAGCTAATCGTTTTATTCTATTTTTAAAATATAAAATTTAAATAAACTCCTAAATTATAATTATTCAATATATAAATTATATATTTATGTAAACTATTAAATCTTAATACTTTTTTAAAAATGTATATATAATTGAAAAGTAAGATAGAAATATATGATTAAAACAGACTCTTATATTATAATTACTTAATATACAAATATTAATGTATAAAATACAAACTATTAATAAATGTACATATAATGGAAAACTAAGATATGAATATATAATTAAAACATGTTCCTAAGTTATAACGACTCAATATACTAATATTAATGTATATACTATATATTCATATAAATTATTAAATGTTAACACTTCATTTTAAAATATACATATAATAGAAAAGTAATAAAAAAATTCATAATTAATACAGACTCCTAAGTTATGATTATTAATGTATAAACTATTAAATTTTGATATTTTGAAGTGTAGATGGTTGAATGATTCCATATTATTTACACTAGTGAAGTAATATATTTGATATTCATTTTGTTTGTATTTTATTATCACAATTTTTATATTTTATAGAGAAAATAAATTTGATACGAATAATCGAGTTCGAACTCGAGCTCACGAGCTTGAAATTAAGCTCAACATCAATAAGCACTTAATCAAATCGAGCACGAGCCGAGCTTGAGTTGAACTCGAACTTTAACGATCGAGCTCGATCTCAAACTCGAGCTCAAATATTCAAATTTTATTCGAGCTCGAACCGAGCTCAAACTCACAAAATTTACACAAACAGAGCTCGAGCATCTCACTACTCGGCTCGGCTCGATTACACTCCTAGAATCACACAATCTAAACGGAGAAGTGAATAGAAAATGATGAAGGCAAAAGAAGACATATATATTTCCTCAAAGCAAAAAAAAAGAAAGAAAACATATATATCGATCGATCGATCCTTCATGTATCGCACGATATGATGCGACCTGTCAAAGTTGTGTATGGCCAGTATAATAATTTAGGCGTCTTACATTTTTCCCACGCCGTCGCATTCATGTCATTCGTGTGTGACAAAAAGAAGTAACCCGACAACAACTCATGATCTTCTTCTGATTCACTATCACCGTCGTCATCATCACTATCACCGCCGTCGTCGCCGTCATCGTCATCACTGATGCTACCGTGTATGTCGTCGTAACCAGCATCATCAGTTATATCCCAGTTTATCTCGTCGATGTATAAATCAGGATTATCATCATCGCCGTCGTCGAGATTCGGGAGTCCTCTGATGGCTGCATGAAATCGGGTTTTACTTCTTTGGAAAGCCACCAACGCCGCCAAGTCGTACCATTTCCAGACGTTGATGTGTGAGAGATCAGCCGCCTTCTTGGCTTCCAAGAAGGCCTCCCACGTGAATAACCCTATTTTGCGGATGAATTTCCTCTCCCAAAATGGTATTCTTTGCATCACAACCGCTGCAAATCATCAATTGCGCTTGTTTTAATCAACCAAAACCGACTAATTCAATATTTACAATTAAATCTTCAAAGTTCTAAAACTCGATCAAATTTTAACAGGATATCCTAAAATTTGGGGGCGCACGACGCCGTTGCATGCAGCGAAGAATCATAAACTCACCGCAAAATTACTGAACATAATGTATGCGTACATTGACGATTAATCACTAAATTCTTCCGCAATAAAATGGGGGAAAAAAAAGGAGTTAAAAGTAACATACAGCTTCTCCATGGCGGTCTTGACTCGTCGTGAGAACTCCGATGATGAACTGCGCCTTGAGATCCTTCGCTCCTCTCCATCGTTGTGTACTTCGCGAGAGAACTTAGGTTTATGATTCTGAATTTGAATGATGGATCGAAGCTTGAAATCTCATATATAACACGAATTTGAATCCTAATCCTAACTTGGATATTAAAATCTGGAGTTGTAAATTTAAAAGCAAATAAATAATCGATAGTTAATCATTGAGGAGCGAGAAACTGATCTTATTTCAAAAAATAGTTATCAGTAAACCTAAAATCTATCTATTGGAGAATATTACGGGATCTTTTAAATAATAATAGATTTTATGGGGAAGCTGTTGGGCGTGAATTCTTGAAAGAGGAGCAAAAAGCAAAAAAATTCACCATCCTCTCCTATGGTAATTAGGGGTGTAAATAGGTTGAGTTTTGGCGGGCTGGACTTACTCTAATCCTTAAAGCTTTTTTAGTTTTTTTTAAGAGGGGAAATCTAGAATAGCTAAATCCTAAAAAGACATTCACAAAATAGCCACCCTTATGAAAAACTA
>JAPKLW010002420.1:36185-89481 GCA_026898455.1 Plectranthus barbatus
CAAGCTGAAAATGCCGAACTCAAGCTGGAAAATGCCGAACTCAAGCTGGAAAATAACGAAATCAAGCTGAGGATATATTCCCTAATATTTTATTGGATTATTATTACTTTCTAAATGTTTCCCTCAATTTTTAATAATAAAAAAACAATTCGGTTAGGGTTTACACATAAACCGAAAAAATTGATTGGTGGACTAAGACATATATGACAGACAAAGTACAATTTGGCTATTTTGTGTAGTTTTTCATAAGGGTGGCTATTTTGTGCATGTAGTTATAAAATTTGGCTAGTTAAAATTCTTTCCTCTTTTTTTAATTAGGATAAATGGGGAAATTACTAAAAATTATTGAAAAATATTTTAATATATTAATGTTAGATAAAAATATCATAATCTTACTAACATTTATGAATTATATTAAAACTAATTAACAATGTTAATTTTTTATGACTCAACCATTAATGCGACTTGGATCCTAAGTGGCAAATCAAAATATAATAATACCCTTATTTATTAAGATTTTCGCAAAAATATTCTTATCTATTAATATTTTTGGAAAAATATCATAATGTATTACTGTTAGTTAAAAATACTTCAATCTTTAACTTTGTTAATAAATTATACCAAAACGAGTTAACATCAATAATTTTGTTTGATTGTTGAAATATTATTTCCTATATATTCAAATGCATTTCTCTTCTCGAAGTATTTAAAATTCATCAAATCACAAGATGGTGCTTACTCTATTAACTCTAGTTTTTTTTAAATTTCCTTCGGTGGACATTGAGAATACAACACCATATTCATCTACTTGAATCACAAACTATAAAAATAAATAAAATAATGATTTGTCGAGCAATTATCCAAACCTTTAGAGATTGCAATCTCAAACCTTCAGCCCAAACGAAGGCACATGCACTGTGCGCGACATGTGTATTCTAATTAGAAAAAACAATTTGCTGGAAAGAAGTACAAAGAGTTGTTCTAGGCAGCTGTAATGGCCAACAATCCGACCACATACAATGCCAACATCGCTAAATTAAAGGATGACTCCAATGAAGCTTACACGGAGTTTGAGCAATAGATCATACGAAGTTTTGTAAAGCTTTAAAGGATACAATGTATGGCTTGAAGGCTTGAAACTGTAATATCTATATATTTGGATAATCGTTCGACGAATCATTGTTTTATTTATTTCTATAGTTTACGATTCACGTAGATGAATATGGTGTTATTTCTCAATGTCCACCCAAGGAAAAAGAAAAAAAATAAAAATAAAATAATTAGAGCTTATAGGGTGAGCACCATCTTGTGATTTGATGAGTTTTAAATACTTCGAAAGGGAAATGCATTTGAATATATAGCAAATAATATTTCAACAATCAAACAAAGTTGTTGGTGTTAACTCATTTCCGTATAATTCATTAACAAAATTAAATATTCTAACAGTAATACATTAGAGTATTTTCCCAAAAATATTAGTAATATATAAGGGTGTTTTTTCGAAAATATTAATAGATAAGGGTATTATCATATTTTGATTTGCCTCGTGGGATATCACGTGGGATGCCAAGTAACATTTAACGGCTGAGTTATAAAATATTAACGGCTTTATTTGGTTGTGGTAAAATTCATTGACGGAAGTAAATATTAGGATATTTTTAACTAACTGTAATAGATTGCGGTATTTTTAAAAAAGTCAATAATTTAGAATATTTTTCCCTATTTACCTTTTTAATTAAGTGTACTTAATTTTAACCTATTTAGAACCTATTCTATAGTTATAATCATATTTTATTTTTTATGTTATAAATATATTAAATAATTTCAGTCGTAATTATATATAGTGATTTATAAATCTATACATTATTTTGTAATAACTGATTTACTCAATATATTTGTTATTTTTAAATTATAAATATATTTTTCAATTTTAAATAATAAATATATTTAATCAATCATATAACATATGATTATTTAAACATGTCGGCTTGTTAGGCTTCATGGGCCTATTTTGAAAACTTGGCATCTACCTACTTAAATAAAGAGGCTTTGTAATAATTCAAGTTTGACCTATTTATGAAATAACTCATTTGGTATGATATGTGATAGGTTAGGTCGAAAGGCCCTTTTGATTAGTTAAACCTATTTTCACCACTAAGTCTCTCATACTAGATGTGTATTTTTGTTCGATGGTTAGATATTTGAGCACATTCCGCTCAAAAATTCATTTTGCATTGAACTTAATACATTTGGAATTTGCTTAATATACAATATATTGTGTTCGGAATATGCATTCCAAACATAAACTAAATGATATATTCATAAACACATCATTTACTATACTAAAATACATTATTGGAATGCACTATACATAAATATGCAATCCAATCAAAATGCACATAATATAAAATATATTCAGCTTGGAATATCTCACTATCTAAAAAAAATAAAAAACATTGTTCCGCATAAGCTTTTGCCATTTAAAAAAGAAAAGAATTTATAGCATTTTGCTATTTCCACATGTGTAATTCTGTCATTTATGAAAAAAGAAATACAAGAGGAGCTTATTCACAGAAACCGAAAATACAAGCCAAGTACATCACTCAGTTAGTTACAGTCAACAATGTTCCTCTAATTATACAAGTTACCATCTTTTCTCGACGAAGCTCCTTGAGTTGCACAGCGTGCGTTGTTAAAATGCCTGTTTCAGGCGGAAGGTTGAACACGAACACGAACACGAACATGAACCCGTATGTTTAACATCCAGAAACATCGTCCAGCAGAGCCAGTTTCTGGTTTTATACACGGTAGAGCCTCATTTAGACTTACCCAATCAAGTATGAGATTTTCAGTCCATCGGCCCTCACTGTTGAGCAGTCCAACATTCTGGGACTCTGCTAAATCGACAAGAAATTGTACAGACTTCCAAGCAGAATATATTTGTTCCATCCAGAGGAGCCCTTAACAGTACCAGCTGTACTGGTTTCACTCAGACCCTCCTCTACCCGAGTTCCCGTATGATTTGCAAGCCTCTTGCCATTGTCTCCTAGCCCCACCTCTCTCTGTGAAGTTTTGAAAATTTGAGAAATTTTTTGAGGTATTAATCCCACTGCGAGCATTTCGCATCTCTTCTTCCTGATCATACCGTGAGCGCTGCAGGTGGAAAGCATTCATAAAGAATTTGAGAGAAGAAAACTAAAACAAGTTCAGTATTGAGAACCATCAAGCCTTTCACTATACTGGGGATGACTGCCCTCTGGAGCAGCTGGACGTCCTTTTGCTTAAATGATAATTCTTCAGAGAAAATATGTTAACTAAGATAACAAATATCGATACCTTTGCAGGGTCTGAAAGTACTGCATACGCTTCTCCGATAATTTTGAAAAGTCTGTCTGCATCTTTATGGACCTCCCTTGCTATTTCCTTCCATTTGGGATCATCTGAATTATCATTTCTTACCAAAGATTGACCAGCCTACAGCAGTTAATAATGTAATTATTGATCTGTCTGGTTCGAATTCATCAAACATGTACACAATATAGAAGACCAAATAAGACAAATCAAACCTTGTCGGGGTGATATTTTAATGCAGCTTTGCGATAAGCCTTCTTAATTTCTGGTGCAGGTGCAGAAGGATCAACTCCACTGACATTCAAGAAGCAGCAAGTTACTAAAACAAACAAGATGCATAGCTTCTTCTTCCACACAGAACATACAAGAATCAAATAACTACCATCAGCACCTTAGAAGTACTTTCTTTTGTTAGGAAGCAAGATAATTTCTCACTACAAAGATAGGGCAGGTGCATTAAAATCACACAAACTTTAATTATAAGCCATGGCATCACGAGTGCAAATTTTGGATAGCGAAGATTCATTTGTATGCGAAATAGCCTGTCATGACTACAAAGCATGAATTATTTCCATAGCTGTGTATATAATCTATTGAAGAAGAGTTCCATTTAGATAGACAAACGGTGCAGGGTAGATTTGTCAATTAAGATAGTAAATATGCTGCTAAATAACTCGCATGTGTCTATTCTAAAACCAAATAAATAAATATGAATGGATAACTTACAGAATAAGGTACATATTGAGTGGAATCTCATTTCTCGCAAATTCTTCCATTTCTGAAAGTTTCAGCCTAGCTTGTCTAAGCTCATTCACGATCTCAACTTTATCAGATTTTACAGATTGATTTGTCTTCTTGTCCACTTCTTCAGTGAGAAGGGATACAAGTTTTTGCAGATCTGCAACTGCTTGCCCATAATCTCTAATCATCTCATATATTGAAGCTCGCCTCGAAATAGCCTACACATTAAGCAAACATACTTGGAAAATATTTGAGTAAACTGACAATTGTTCCAAACAATTTCAGAAAACTAGTATGTTATGCACAGCATCGAAATTGAATGTGAAATGGGTTGAGATCCTCTGCCGTGCTAAAAACACAGCAGGGGATGCTGTCTCTCACAATAATTAAAATACTATTTAAGGAAAATATAACAAAATATAAAACAAGAAAAAACATGTGATTGAAACCTCCACATCACCCCCTTCTGTGTTTTTAGCACAGCAGAGGACCTCAAATAAGACTAGACTATACTGACAAAAATTGTAAGGAGTTCTCACTAACCTACTTTTGGAAAGTGACTCTAATCAATATAGATATCTTTCCCTCATAGATTATACACTCAGGAATAAACAAAAGGTGTATGAATTAACTCCATTCCTAAATTAAATTAGTAAAACTTAAATGGGCTTAATAATGAAATACCAATTTGAGCCACCAACAATGAACTGAATACAAACCTTATAATAATTTCCATCTAGGGCAATGGCAAGACAGCAGTCCGCAATGGCATCTAAAGGTTGGCCCATTGATCGATATGCAGTGGCACGGTTACAAAAACAAATAGCTGAGAAAGGGTGTGATTCAACAGAACACGATATAGCAGCGGTGTAATGCTCAACTGCTTCTGCATGCTTTCCTGATTTGTATGCCTCATTTCCTGCAGCCTAAACAGATAGAAATGAATCTAAGGGAAGGAAACACACAAGCTATTTCATATGCATACAGACAGGCGACAATCTCAAGTATTTATCTTCTTCATGATATACTGACGGGATGAAGAATTGTGGGAGTTGCATGCACTTATGTGACTACCAAATTAAACTCATTGACTCACCTTATTATGTAGCAACTCACGTATAGTTTTGGTCAGTGGAATCATGGATTCCAGGGACCTACCTCCACTGCAAATAATAAATTGGTAAGAAGAGCTATGACCCAACATATTCATTGGCATGAAGCAAACTATATTGTGTTACACAAATTAAAAAATACCGCTCAACAAGAGACAATTGCTCCTCTTGCTTCTTCAGGAAAACAAGGGCTTCCTCCAATCTCCCTAAGTAGAAATAGGACTTAATGATCAGAGACGAGCACCAGGCCCTGAAAGAAGAAGCCCTCTTCAATTCAGAACCATGAAAGTCCACTATGTGGCTATCAACACCAGGTATCAGATAATTCCACTCCGCAGAATCAATAAGTTGCTCACAAAACCAAATTAGCTCTTCATAATTCTTCAGCTGTAAGTGGAATACGAGAAAATGCTTCAAAGATCTGCATATCAATAATATAAGAGGTAGTATTTAATAAGTATGTACCAATTTCTCATAGCACTAGTACATACCATAAGAAGAGCATCCACTTTCATCTGAAGCAATTTCTCAGAATAAGAGCTTATTATCAAAGCCTCGGAAACTATGTTAACAGCGCACTCAATGTCACTGATACTTCTTCGATCCAAAAGTTCTGCAGCACGACTCATGCATTCTGCAACTTTCTGAAAGTGAATAGTGCAAACAAAATAAGATACAGTTATGTACTTTTCAGATGCAATTGACATTTTATAACCCAAAGCCCCTAGATCCAAAATACAAAAGTTCTCACTACATCAGAGCATTAAAAATTCAAGTGTAAGAACTTATCAGTCCAATAACTTTGAACTTATCAGCCAATAACTTTGTAAGATTCAAAAATCTTGATTTCTGTTCCAGTGTGCCAGTAAATGATTTTATTTTATTTTTTATGAAAAGGCAATACTCGAGGGCTTCGTCTTGGCTCCGTATGCTGCAATCTGGAGCACAACATGGATCCTAGGACCTTTCCAATACTGTTTCCATGATAAAGAAATTACAATAAAATGTAATTGCATCTTCAACCTCTTATGTGTGTTAAGCGACACCACGCAATCCTAAATGAAAAAATCAGTTAACAAGAAACCATTGGAAAGATACTTATCACTCACAAGAGGAGTCACTTCGGGTTGATTTTAAGATATTTAGCTTCAAAAACAGGCTCATGTGCCTCATTACCTCTTCCTACATCTCCAAAATATGGATGCCACATCCATTACTTTGTTAAAAGAATATAAGGCTCACATAAAAGATGCATGATTTCCTTTCCACTTTCTAAGCAAGACGTGACGGGCTCATCCAAAACACAAGAAAATATAATCTAGTATAATAATGGACATCTAAAACACAAATGATCAATAAGTCTAGCTTCATAGTGGGAGCCAGCAGAACTGAGGAATTGGTTATGAAACTATTTTAACCTATCAGGTTAGTATCAAATGACAGAAAAAGTTCAAAGATCAACAAATGGTCTTGGCTGTTGTTTTACATATAAAAGTATAATTTTACATTTTAATACCTTTGCCTTCTCAAGACCCTCAGAAGCTTCCACCAAAAGCTTACTATCCGCCATATCAGGCCCTGCTTGCAAACACTTCATAAAATGTAGGGTCGAATTTTCGACTTCTCCCAGGGTAAGGTAACAGCTGAAAAGTCAAAACAAAATACACATATAAATATTGGAAATGGTAATTGAAGCAAAGAAATAGTGAAGGCAACATGACCCGCGTCAAGCCGTTCCTAAAATTCATTGTTCCGTAAGATAGTAGAAACTAAAAGCCTTATAACTTTATCATTATACTATGAAATGACTTTACAATACTCACTGAAGAAACAATAGATTCAATCAACAAAGACTTCAAAACAACAATGCTAACACTACATTTACTTACTGAACAAAACCTTTGAATCCAAGGAAGAACTACAGAACAATCAAAAGACATCAATGTGAAAAAACTCTAGGAAATCCTTTGGTTATAACTAACTTCATGAATTGTGACTCAAGATCTATCAGCGATATAAAAAAAATATTACACTGTCACGGTTCTCATGTGCTGTTTTATTAATATAATCGAAGCTAACCAAATGAAAGACTAAGATCAGAACATCATTTACCAGCATTTCAGCACAGTACAATAATTCCTGGTTCCACTCTTAAAAGCATATGTTTTTATTCTTAATGTCATAAATGAAAATGAAAAACATAACACAATATAAATTGCATATTTAAAAAGGTTATAATCACACCATGAAAGCAGGAACCAAGGTAAGAATGTTTACTACCTTGCAGCACGAACCTGCACCTTTAAGAAATTGGGATCTAATTCAGAAGCTCTTGCACAATCTTGTAAAGCTTCTCTCAGTTTTCCAAGTGACATGCGTGTTGCAGCACGATTGCTATAGCATAACATCAGAGCCCTAAGACAGCTTCTAGATGTCTCACTTTGAGAAATACAATTCAGTCCTTGAGTGTAATAGTCCTCAGCTTTTGAGAATTCTCCCTTTGCATAGGCTTGATTCCCCCTAGTACAAAATAAGACAGAAGGAAGAACATGTTTCAGCAATTATAGATATTTCTTGAAAGTGAAAAAGAAAAAAACATGGCATAATAATTAAAAATTAAAGGCATGAAATCCAATATTTTAGAAATTTCAGCAACGACCATACCTTAACCGCCACTTTTCACAGGATTCCTGTGCTGCAATTGTAGCAGCTGTGGCAGAGTTTTGATTTGTTGTCAGTTCTTTAACTTGCTCAAACTTATCACTTTTCTGGCTTGACTCAGTGGACAAATTATCTTTCTGGCCGTGCTCACATGATGTGAATGCAGGCCCAGTCACCTGAAATGAGGGAAGGTGGGACGAGACATGCAAAATTTTGGAACTTGGAGTGGAGCTATATGAATCATGACAATGTTTGCTTCTAGTCTTCTTCTTAGGTATACGCATTGATGCTGAAGACTCACTGAAAGAAGCGGAAGATGCAGCAAAAGTGAAACCACCAAAAAACATCTCTGGTGAAGTTGTACTACATTCAAACTGAGTCCCTCCATCACTGTGTTGTCTCTCAATTTTAGAACTGGAGCTTCCTTCGGTGTCCGCTGTGGTGAAAAAGGAGTCAGTGCTGTAATCTAACTCATCAGCTGCCGACTTGAAGCTTTCAGTCTCTGCCCCTGAAACAGAATCTTCTTCAAGACTATCAACCCTAATAGCATCATTCCCAAGAGATGCAGATAGTCTGTCTTGCCCCTCATTGCTTCTCATATCAAATTCATTTATATGCAATCTCTCTGCTTCTGAAACTAGTACTTCATCAGCTATGGTACTTGAAACATTAGGGCAAGAGTCAACTGAAGAATTGTTTTCACCAAGATAAAAGGACTCATCTGATGCCACAGAATTTTCTCTTGAAAGTGTATTATTAGCCAATGTTTCTTCATATGGAGAGAAGTCCATAGGTGAATATTGCTCAGAAGATTCAGTATGTTCAGGCAAAGTTTCCTGAAAGACAAAGTCATGGTGGAACTTCAATGGGGCCTGTGCAGGTTTCTTGGATTTCCCCTTCTTTTTCTTTAATCCACTGTCCTTAACCGGATCTCTCTTTGCATCAAACTTCCTATTTAGACCAAACAGTGAGTGTGCTTTAGGATCTGGTGTCTTGAACACCATGTTTTGTGTTGGCATATCATCAAACTTGCTAGATATACAGAATTCAACTTTCCTGTCAACAGATGGCATCTCAGAGACCCCCCGAAGTGGTGTGCCATGAATGGCACTGGATGAAAACATTGGTAATGATGCTGTTCTTTTTTCATTTTTGAAATTCTCGTGAGTGCCACCATTCTCGCTTCCTAATCCAGTCCCAAATGTAAAGCTTGAACTAAACGATCCCAAAATCTTGTCCGAATTCCTATTGTGTAAATTCTGAGCCGGCATGTTGTGCATAGTTTCTGCACCAGATGCCAACCGTGTTTCGGTTCTAAGGTTATTGAAATTGTCTCTAGCTGCGTTAGGCATATTCAAGTCAACCGGCTGATTGGCAACGAACCTATTCATATATCCTGTGCTAACATCATCATCCTTTGCATTCATGGGTTTGTAAAAAGGATCTTCAATATTCAAAGATTTCATCTTGTCTGGGAGCAAAACATCTGAGCTGACACCTGAAGACGTGTTTGATCCATCTTGCTCGTAGTCTCTCACATTCAGTTTCTTCATCTCG
The DNA here is from genome assembly GCA_026898455.1 of Plectranthus barbatus. Taxonomy (NCBI): domain Eukaryota; kingdom Viridiplantae; phylum Streptophyta; class Magnoliopsida; order Lamiales; family Lamiaceae; genus Plectranthus; species Plectranthus barbatus. The sequence goes on from JAPKLW010002420.1 coordinate 45,608, forward strand.
TTCGGAAGTTCTTCCATGTTTCCGCCATATAATTTAGTAAAATGTTCGGTTCCAATGTGCAGCCTTCTCATATCCTCGGGCAATTCAGAAACCACACTTCCATCGAAGCTATGATCTTTGCCACTCAAATGAACGTTACCACCATCACTACTACTCATACCTATGCTCTCATTCATACTCCCGATTTTCAGTCTCCCCATTTCATCCGCCACCTTCCCCGCCTCCGCATTATTATTCACAACACTCTGGCCACTATCATTCAACCCAAACGCCAACCCATGACCCACATTCTGCTGACCATACTCAAACGCATCAGGACGAGATCCCACGCCCATCTGCGATACGGATCGGAACATACTGGGGCGCTGTCCAGTCAAGGGTTTCCGGTGCTTCACCAGCCGCGGCGGCCGGGAAAGGCCGCCGGCGGGTTTCGATGAGCTCAGCCCGAAACCCGGATCCATTTGTGCCGAAAATCGCGTAGGACCAAAACAATTATCGTTGATATAATTCGAAGAATTGAAATGCGGATACAAAATCTGACCGTTTGGACGAGACGGTTGTGGTGGTCCGGCGTCAGCGATGGCTGGGAACATAAGTCATCTAATCGGACGGGCAGCGATTGACGGCGAATGGCGGTCGTCGATTGTTCAGGAAACTACGGATTATTGGAATGGGATCAAAAGAGGAGATTAGAGAGTGAGGCATTTTTTTTCGTGTAAACATTTGTTTTCCTTCGTTTTTTTTTTTTCCTTCAAAAAATTCGGGATAAAATTATCATTTTTTCATCAAAAAAAAAAATATTTTGTTCGAATTGAATATATATAAATTTGATGTTAAAAAATAAAATGGAGAGATTGTATGAATTACTTGCGACGAAGGAAACGATGAGTGAGGTGGGATGAAAGGGATAAACTGATTAGACTTCTACTAAAATATTCACAATCACACTTCACATGAATCACGAGCCCTCTCAATTATGCTAAAATTTTCCAGTGATTTGGGATGAGCAAAATCAAATAAAAAATTATGAATATATTTAATTTTTTAGTTTATATCAATAAATACAATTATATTTAATTGTGTTTATAAATTAAATGTACATATTGTTGGAATCCGGACAAGTTCGAGTTAATTACTCGTACGGAAATATTTAATTTTGTAATTAAATATTACGAGGTCCAAGTACGTCGCGAGTAGATAAGCGTAGTATATTTATTTTCTCGAAACCGAATTCCGGTGAGTGAGAAATCGATCCTCGAAGTGGCACGCAAACTATGTAATGTGGACATATTAATTAGTTAATTAATGACGTCCCACATTGACTAATTAAACACACTAATCATGGTTTAAATACCTAAGTGGTTCAACCTTATAATAACAAGTGTGTAATAGGGGTGTCGTATGACAGGCCCTGTGCTCCTACGCGCCACCGCCGCCCGCCCGCCTCGCCTCGGCCTTCGGCCTCAGCGAGGCCGCATTTCACTTGGTTTTGTTGCTTTCCACCTGAGAAGTTTTGTTGCTTTTCACCTGAATTTTCCACTTGCCAACTCTGCCCTGCTTCACTCCAGTTCGCCGGAGCTCTGTCGACTGCGGTGCTGCCTCGACCGAGACGAAGCCGTTTTACCTTTGGGGATAATCCGCTAAGAACCGAGCACTACGGTGGCGTAATTGTCTTGCGGGAAGAGTTCCTCTCGACTCGGCTGCTAAGTTTGATCTTTCAATTTGTTTCATTTCTGCAGTATTGTTCTGTCCTACTACTTCATCTTGTATTCAATTCTTACACACTTCACACATTCAAAATTGTACATGTTAATTGGAAATAATGTTTAATAAACTGTGAAATATAATATTTTTTAAAATTATGTAATTTTGTAATAAAAAAAAACTAAAAACTAAATAAGTTCGGTCGAAACCGAAGCTTCAATTCAGTTCGTTTGAGTAAATCTTTTCCGGTGATTTGGTAATTTTCCAAAATTTTTGGATTGGTTGTTTGGAGGATTGGATTCGATTATTATTATTTTTTTATTTTTAAATAAAAATATATTTGTTTAATTTTTTTCCATTTAAATATCTCCGAAAAATCTCAAATTTATAAAATACTGATCACAAGCAAAATTCTTTCACTAAATAATGACTTTTTGGTTGTCTATAAAAAAATTACTTCATTTTTCATTTCATTTTTATTCAGAGAAAAAGGTATAGTTTATCTATTCGAAACATTCTTACGAACATCTTTACATATTTAATTGCAGTCAAATTATTGTTCTAATAACTTGTTCACATCAAGTTTCAACACACACATGATTGGGTGAAGTTCAATAAAACCAGAGAATCAGTTTCTTGTCAAAAATTAAAGGACAAAATATACAACAGAATTTATTCAAACAATATGAAAATGACAACCAGAAGAGGGTGATATAATATAACCTTAGTTAAGTAGTGACCCACCCCACCCCTACACAATACTTACACACCTTTCATTAATTTTGATTGCTACCTTTTTTTTCAATTTTACATGTATCATCATCATCATCATATGAAAATCTCTCACCATTTGCCTTGATCACTGCCTTGGCCTCTCTTAAACAAATCTTTTATATATATTTATGCAGCACATGAATCTGCATGTGACCTCGAGCACTGTTCCATGAATTTTGCATTTGAATGCATCTTATCTTAGATGTTAATATTCGGGTTTTTAGATTCGGTATATATATATATATCTTGAATATATATAAATATATATATACCTAATGTGTATTGATGAGCTGAGACATGAGAGATGTAATAAAATATAATAGAGCTTGGGGCCATGTACGTAGGGTGACTTATAGGGAGTTAGGGTAGGTCTAGAATGGACCACTAAAGAGTCGTTCGATTCTTTTCCCAATTGTTTTTATAGTTTGGAAAGTTTAATGTTTACCGAAATCTTGCAATGTTTCACGTGAAGCAGCTTTGGAAGTTTGTTCCAATTTTCTTGTCTTTTCATACATGAAATAATTGAAACCATTGAGCAAGCATCAAGAATATGGCCTTACTTCATCCTCTGGTTGAAAATCTTACAAAAATACAGCAAATAAAACCAAATCAAATTATATATATATATGTATGGTTATATATCACAAGCCGTTGAATATGATTGATTGTGTCGTACACCATATCATTATCTTTTATTATAAACGAGCTGAGTTTTGGACATCATAATATGATAAAATGTTGAAGTCGCAGCCATGAAAATGATCTTGGTATATAATAAATTGTGGTCCATCTCCGGAGGCAGAACTGTCAACTCGATTTTGAGACAATTTCTTTATCCTTTATGAATATGACAAAGCTCACCTAGTCAAGGATGATCGCAGCTTGATGCAAAGTCCCAACTAATCATACGGTATTATTACACCTTCAGCTTCTAGTTTTGAAGAGCTAGAAAGAGATCAGGTGATGGCCGAGCAGCAGACGGAGAAGCCCAGCAGCCAAGAGGCCACAAAGAAAGTTCCATTCCACAAACTGTTTTCATTTGCAGACCCTGCTGATTATGCTTTGATGGTGATTGGTGTGATCACATCTTTGGGGAGTGGGTTGTCGTTGCCGCTCATGACTTTTCTGTATGGGGAGCTGGCTGATTCCTTTGGACATAATGCGGGAACTCAAAGAGTTGTTCATGAAGTCTCCAAGGTATATGATAACCTATGCTGATATATATATGTCAGATCATGCTGCATATATATATATATATACATGCTGATATATGTAAGATCATGTATAGGTGTCCTTACATTTCTTGTATCTTGCCTTGGGGTCTGGTGTTGCAGCCTTTTCGCGTAAGTGTTGAAAACTTGAAACAGATGATCATCATTGAAACATAGATAAAGAACTCTGCATTGATCTTGTTGTTGGCAGAGGTGTCGTGCTGGATGATCACCGGCGAAAGGCAGGCTGTTCGGATCAGACATTTGTATTTGAAAGCTATACTGAGGCAAGATATTGGATATTTCGATAAGGAGACAAACACAGGAGAGATTGTGGAGAGGATGTCTAGTGACACTCTCATAATCCAAGATGCTATGGGGGAGAAGGTAAATATAGCTCAGTTGTAAAGAATCTGACAAACAGAATAAGAATCTTGACTCTTTTCTTGTTTAAAAACACAGATTGGGAAGTTCTTGCAGCTACTAGGATCGTTTATTGGAGGATTCGTGATAGCTTTTGTTAGAGGATGGCTTCTAACTGTAGTGCTGCTCTCTGCGATCCCCCTTCTCGCGGTGGCTGCTGCTTTCATGACTGTTTTTCTTGCAAAACTGACATCGCGGGGACAGGCAGCTTACTCGGAGGCAGCTCTCGTTGTTGAACAAACAATCAGCTCAATACGGACTGTAAGAAGATTCACAAGTTTGATATCATATGTCTGTACATGTAACCGACTTGCTTCCATTCCATCCGAATGCAGGTTGCATCTTTCACCGGAGAGAGGCAAGCTGTTGATAAATACGAGAAATCTCTCTTCACAGCTTACAAAGCTGGCGTGCAGGAGGGCTTGACTGCCGGATTAGGCGCTGGAGTTTCTATGCTAGTCCTGTTCTGCAGTTACGCCCTGGCGGTGTGGTTCGGCTCGAAAATGATCATCGATAGAGGCTACACCGGAGGAGAAGTGTTGAACATAATCATGTCTGTGCTGTTGGGATCATTGTAAGTGTCTAGCTACAGCTTCTCTCTCTCTCTTTCATTCCATGTCGGTAGATATGAATGTTGCAGTCTTGTCTCAGTTCCGTAGGGCAGGTAACTCCATGCTTGACTGCATTCGCAGCTGGCCAAGTTGTGGCTTTCAACATCTTTGAGACGATAAACAGGAAGCCGGAGATCGATCCTTACAGCAGGGAGGGACGCGTGATGGAAGAAGATGTTGAGGGGGAGGTGGAGCTGAGGGATGTGCATTTCAGCTACCCGTCTAGGCCGGATGAGAGGATTTTCAATGGATTTTCTCTGAGAGTGCCGAGTGGGACGACGCTGGCTTTGGTTGGTGGAAGTGGGAGTGGGAAGTCAACTGTGATCAATCTTGTTGAGAGGTTTTACGATCCACAGGAAGGTGAGATCTTGATTGATGGGGTAAATATCAAGGAGTTTCAGTTGAGATGGATTAGGGGAAAGATCGGTCTGGTCAGCCAGGAGCCGGTGCTGTTTGCGTCCAGCATCAGAGACAACATTGCTTATGGGAAGGATGGCGCCACCATTGAAGAAATCAGAGCTGCTGCTGAGCATGCCAACGCTGCTAAATTCATCGATGATCTTCCTAGGGTAAGATGTTTTTGTGTTATGCATAGAACCTGCTCGATGAATTGCCTAAGAGATGTTGAGAATGCAGGGGATTGATACGATGGTGGGTGCGAATGGAAGCCAGCTTTCAGGTGGGCAGAAGCAGAGGATTGCTTTAGCTCGAGCGATTCTGAAAAATCCGAGGATTCTTCTTCTCGATGAAGCTACAAGCGCTCTTGATGCAGAATCGGAGAGGATTGTGCAGGACTCACTCGACAGGGTCATGATGAACAGAACTACGATCATCGTCGCTCATCGTCTCACCACAGTCAAGAATGCAGACGCCATTGCTGTCATTCAAAAGGGGAAGATCGTAGAAAAAGGTATTACTATTACTATTACTATTACTTACTGATTCTTGAATTGGAGAGAGAGAGATTCATGTTTCAAACTGAGCAGGTTCACACTCTGAGTTACTACAAGATCCTCAAGGAGCATACGCACAACTCATACAACTGCAAAACTCTGGAACAGAGTCGAATTCGAGCCAACCCGTCTCATTCTCACGGTCCATTAGTAAGGGTTCATCTGAAGAAGGAGGTATCATCAGTGCCCGTTTCTCGATTGACATGACGGAGACTGCCCCACAAGCTAAGGAGGAGCTTCAGCCTGCTAAAGTATCCCTCTACCGCTTGGCCTGCCTGAATAAACCCGAGATCCCGGAGCTAATACTCGGCTCCTTAGCTGCTGCTGTGAGTGGAGCAGTCCTCCCACTTTTCGGCCTCTTATTCTCCGGCATGATCAAGAGCTTCTACGACCCGCCTCATCAACTTCGCAAGGACTCCAAGTTCTGGGCGTGCATGTTTGTTGTTCTTGGTGTGGCATCTCTTCTTGCAACCCCGTTGAGGACGTATTTCTTCGCAGTGGCGGGCTGCAAGCTGATCAAACGCCTGCGTTTGATGTGCTTTGAGAAGGTGGCTCACATGGAGATCAGCTGGTTCGACCGGATCGAGAACTCCAGCAGTTCAGTTGGTTTGAGGCTGTCTGCAGACGCCAAGTCTGTGAGATCTCTGGTCGGAGAAACGCTGGCTTTGATCGTTCAGAACATTTCGACCGCGGTTGCTGGCTTGATCATTGCTTTTGAAGCCAGCTGGCAGCTCTCCCTCATGCTCCTTGTTATGCTTCCTCTCATTGGACTCCATGGATACGTTCACATGAAATTTGTCAGGGGCTTTACGGCTGACTCACAGGTTGGTTATTCATTTCAAGTTTTTTTCATCTTCGTGTTGATGTGGATGATTGCCATGTTTCGTCTGCAGAAGTTGTACGAAGATGCAGCTCAAGTTGGCAGCAGCGCTGTCGGAAATATCAGGACGGTTGCATCCTTCTGCGCGGAGGAGAAGGTGATGGAGCTTCACCGCCAGAAATGTGCGGTTCCGGTGAGACTAGGCATGAAGCATGGATTAATGAGTGGAGCAGGTTTCGGATTGGCTGTCTTCTTTCTGTATTCTGTTTACGCCGCTACTTACTACGCCGGAGCTCGGCTCGTTCGCGCTGGAGATATTACATTCGGAGAAGTTTTCCGAGTAAGATAGATTCAGACAACTTTTTTGCATTTTACATGAAAACACAGTAGAGAGATCATGCACTAACGAACATGGACACAGGTGTTCATGGGCCTCAATATGACCGCGGTGGCAATATCCCAGTCGGGAGCCCTGGCGCCGGACTCCGGCAAAGCCAGAGCCGGCGCTGCTTCTATATTTGAACTCATTGATCATAAATCAACAATTGATTCTTCAAACAGCTCGGGAATGGTGGTGGAGAACTTGAAGGGAGACATCCAATTTAAGCATGTTGGCTTCAGGTATCCCAGTAGGCCTGATGTGCAGATTTTCAAAGACTTGTGCTTGGCCATTCATTCCGGCAAGGTAAGCAGACAACATGTCCGGTTCTCTAAAACGAAAGATAACTTCTGACCATGTCTAGCTACGCATATGCAGACAGTCGCCGTTGTCGGAGAAAGTGGAAGCGGAAAATCCACCATCATATCTCTGCTGCAAAGATTCTACGACCCAGATTCCGGTCAGATCACACTGGACGGCGTCGAAATCCAGAAGCTGAAGCTGAAGTGGCTGAGGCAGCAGATGGGGGCAGTGAGCCAGGAGCCCGTGCTATTCAACGACACAATCCGCGCCAACATCGCCTACGGCAAGGAAGGCAACGCCACAGAAGCAGAGATCTTAGCTGCCGCAGAGTTGGCAAATGCAAACAAATTCATCAGTTCTCTGCAGAAGGTGAGCTTTTCTTCAGCATCGCCATATCCACACCACGCATGATGTCTGAGATCCATGCAAACTATGCAGGGGTACGACACGGTGGTTGGTGAGAGAGGTATACAGCTGTCGGGAGGGCAGAAGCAGCGAGTGGCGATTGCACGAGCCGTGGTGAAGGATCCGAAGATTCTGCTGCTGGATGAAGCTACCAGCGCGCTTGATGCGGAGTCGGAGAAGGTGGTTCAGGATGCGTTGGAGCGAGCCATGGTGGAGAGGACGACGGTGGTGGTGGCGCATAGGCTTTCGACTATCAAGAATGCAGATTTGATAGTGGTGATTAGAAATGGAGTAGTTGCAGAGAAAGGAACGCATGAATCTTTGATCCGCGTGGAAGATGGCATCTATGCCTCGCTGCTCGCACTTCATCACTCTGCACTTTTTTAGCCACCCACCTATTGTTCTTTCAATTCTTGTTTTTCTTTTCTTTTTTTATCTGTTTTTCTTTTATTCCAAGACAATCATATTTTGTTTTAAAGAATTATTTCCCCTTTTCAAAATTTATTTAAATTTAACTAGAATACACCTTTGTTAGTTTGAAGGGTAAAGTATCAATTAAATTAATATTTATAGTTTGGAAATTTTCTAATTTAAATTGATTAAAGGCCAAAACATTAAATGTAGTACAAATTATGGATTTTTTTTAAATTCTAGTATCAACTATATATATTCTTTATTTTATGTTCAAATTATTCAAAATTATTCATATCTAGTTTGTAAAAATATTCCGGCGTCAGAAAGCTGACTGGACAACCGAAAATCCTCGTCATATTAAAAAATAACATAATTTAAATCCACATCATATTATTAAATTAAAAAAATATATTCAAAACCTAATTTTATCCTCAAAACACTTCTTCCCCCTTGCCAGCCCAAGCCATTGTCGACAGAAAGGCATGTAGGATGTAGGGATACCAATGACTTACAAAAGGCATGTAGAGATGTAGGGATACCAATGACTTACAAAAGGCATGAGGCTGTTCGGAAAAAAAATCATCATGTGCAGCAATTGACTCATCCTTCATCTCACCCATTTTAAGTTGAAATTGGGTTTCGGGAGTGCACATGACTAATTGCCAGAACAACAATTTGAACTTCGGACCATTGTGAACTTTTTTCCAATTCTGCATTTGGTGTCAACTTCTTAATCCCATTTATGAGGCCCTGCAAGTTAAAAATTAAAAGAACTTGTATACTCCCTCCGTCCCGGCTGAATTGTCCCAGTGACTTTGGGCACAATAACCAAGGAGTGTGAGTGTAAAGTAAGTTGAGTGGATTAATATTTTATTGTTGAGTGTGAAAAAGTTGCCTATTTAAGTAATGGGACAATTGAGGTGGGACGGACGAAAAAGGAAAGTGGGACAATTGAGGTGGGACGGAGGGAGTATTAGATTTGAATTAAAAGAATTAAAAATAATAGGAATTAAATATGTTATAAATTCTACCTTTTGTCTGTCTCTCATAAAACTCCAACCATTGCCATCACTTATGTTGAATTCTTGGAAGAGAATATCAAAAAATTATGTTCGTGTATCTTCATTTTCTTTCTCAACTACAGCCCAAGCTACAGAATACATCTTGTTATTGCAATCTTTACCAACAACAGTTAAAATTGCTCCTCCAAGTACTTTTTTAAAAAGCAAGCATCAAAATCAATAATCTTTCTGCATCCTATCATGAAAACATACTTTAAGGCTGAAAACCCAATATATATCCTTTTGAAAACATGTCTATCTCTTTTATAGAGATAAGTTTTCAATTCAAACCTCCATGCTCTGTCCATTTGCCTTAAATAAGAAACACATGATCTTAACTTACTAATATGGCTTTCATAAAACCATCTCACCTTCTCAATTGATTTTGCCTTAGCTCTGTAGCAAGTGCTTGAAGTAACAGTTGTATCATAAAGTAACCGGACATCCTTTATCATATCCTTTGTATTGTACCTTGGATTTTTCTTCAGCATGGGTACTAGGATATTTGACAACCACTCACCTGGCGCTTGTCTATTGCAAACAACTCTTACACAATTGTGTTCCCCATTGTATGCCTTTATGACATAAGTTGGTTCTCCCTGCAATTTACTAGCATACAATCTCTAAGGACAACCATCTTCACATATAGTTTCAAGTTTACCTATACCTGTGTACTTCCATTTTATATTATGCCCATTCACTATTGCCCACAATCTTACTCCCTCCTTACACTCAGTACAATCCTTAAATTTCAACCCAACATCAAGTTTTAATTTTTTATGATCACATTTTTTTTATCATAAATATCACAATTTTTCTTCTTCTTTAAGTTTAACAAAATTGGCATCTTCATTTGTATCCAATGATACCCAAGAACCATCTGAGTTAGTATACTCAGACTCATACCCACTTTGTTCAACCACCTCATCTCTAGTTACTAGTTCTTTATCATGTCTTGCTTTAGTTCTAAGCTCAAGTAATTCTTCATTATCAGACAATAAATTATCATCTTCTATTGATAGTGAAGTGTCGTTCCTATCACTTGACTCATCACAAACATCATCACTCTGATTACTTTCACTATCATTTCTATTTTCAGTCTCAAAATCATTCATGATATATAATCCTGTTAAACATTTTGCAAAAATAACATATATCAATTTCAGTAAAATAATGGAGTACTGTCGATTCTTGCCATACAAAATTTCCTCAAAATAAAAAAATCAACACGGCACCAGCATAAATAATTGAACTTAAAAAAACTTACAACACGATGAATTTGGAGGAGCTTCGGCAGTGGCGAGGAGGAGTAAGAGTGATCGATTGAAAGGAAGCCAACGAGGTGGAGTAAAAGCTCTGTCGATTGAAAAGGAGGAGCATGCGAGGTGGAGTAAGGGTGAGAAGCAAAGGTGGAGAAGCAGATGCCCGTCAATTGAAAGAGAGAAGCGCGCGAGGTGGAGTAAGGGTGAAAAGCAGAGTCGATCGATTGGAAGGGAAGGGGGGAAGTATTTATGTCGACAAGGGCTTGGGCTGGGAAGGGGGAAGAAGTATTTTGGGGATAAAAATAGGTTTTGAATATTTTTTTAATTTAATAAATATGATGTTGATTTAAATTATGTTAAGTAGATTTAAATGATTTTAGATAGTTTGGACATAAAATAGATAATATGTATAGTTGATACTAAAATTGAAAAAATATGTATAATTTGTACTATATTTTATATTTTGACCTTAATTAAATTAACCTTTCAAACTAAACCGGTTCTATCAATTTGATTAGGGGTGTTTGCGGTTTGGCCGAAATCATTCAAACCAGCCAAACCGTATTTATTTGGCCGGTTATAATTTCGATTTTAAAACTGGCAGTTTGGAAATTTTGAAACCGATCAAAACCGGTTCGATTCCAGTTTGGTGGCCCAAACCGGACCGGCCGTATGCATATTTATATATATTTGTTTAGATATTTTATAAGTAATGTGTATAGATTAGTTGGATATTGTGGCTTGTTTCTGTGCATTGGCCTGGGTTCGATCCTTCTTCCATACTTTTTACCCATTTTTATTTTTTTCATTTAAAACATTTACTTCATAAGATAATATGAATGTTTACAAATGTAATATAATATATAAGTATGATATACTTATTTTTATGTGTACTTATTATTATTATTGTTATTAATATTCACATAGATAATTTTCTAATTACTTTATTGTGAATTATTTATATATTGTCAAAGTTATATATCTTAAAAAAATAGTAGTAATATTTATAGTTGAAATAATATTATTTACAATTCGCAAATATATTATCTCATAAATTTAAAGTAAACATCTTATACAGTCTTACAATAAATCAATACTTGTTACATCAACTCTATTTTTATACAAAAAATTTTAGTACATCAAACTGCTTTTTAACACAATATTTTTCATACATACCCTCCGATTTTGTTTTAATATATATATAGATATAGATATAGATTATAGTGCATTGTTAAAATTTAGAACAAGTTTCATTCCAAACCGTAAAACCGGCCGGACCGAACCGTTTTTATATGGTTTGGCCGGTTTGGTTTAGCTAAATTATTCAGCCGGTTTGGTTTGGAAAAATCTCAAACCGTACTTATTGGTTTGACCAAGATTTTTCCTCGAAATCGGCCGAACCGGACCGCGAACACCCCTAAATTTGACCACTTGAATAATCAAATCTACAATCATAATCAAAACATGAAGCATTACTTATTTTTGAAAGAATTTATTTTAGAGCTGGTCTCCTGAGATACGGTCTCACTATTTTTTTATTGTGAGACGGACCTTAATACATCATTTCAATAAGTTAAATACATCATTTCATTTTTAAGAATTACATTATTTGTAACAAAGAAATACATCATTTGCAATAAAGAAATACATCATTTCATTAAACTCATATTACAATAAAAATGGTGAAACATCATTTGCAATAAAGAAATACATCATTTCATTAAATTCGTCTCATAATAAAAATGATGAGACCGTCTCATCTGAGACTTTGCCTTTATTTTATGTAAAGAAATAATATATCTATGGAATAATCTTGACATCCCAGCCATATAAACAATTGATAATGCAAATAAGCCAAAATTTGAGAAAAAGAAATTAAAGTATTTTGTCAATCATATTGCTAGGCGACCAAAACAAGCCAAATGGAGGTGGAGTGGATAGGGATGTAAATGAACTAAATTGTTTGTGAGCTACTCAGATCTCGATTCGATAAAAGTTCGTTCAAGTTCGTTTAGTAAAGCTCGTTTATTAAACGAACCAAACTTGAGCATCATAGTATTCGACTCGTGGGCTCGTGAGCAGGCTCGTTAGCTAAAATTAGTAAGAAATATAAAATAATTATTTTTATAAAAATAGTATTTTTATGATTTAGGAGTAACAATAATGATAAATCTTTCTAATAATGAGAAATTTAAGAATTTGAGCATGAATATGATATTAATTTTGGAATAAATAACTTTTTTCTTCAAAATAATAATGAAAATTTAAATATATTCTAAATTTAGAAAGTTCGTTTAGGCTCGATTAAAGCTCGATAAAATTCGTGAACATCAAAGTATTCGATAAAAAGCTTGAAGCTCGACTCAAAACTAAACGAGTCAAACTTGAGCACGACACTACTCGATTCGAATACACCCCTAGGAGTGGAGCCACAAAACCACTAATGTGTTGCTCTAATTTAGTTGAAGCAATGCGAATGGTATTTAGTCGTGATTATGGGTAAAGTTGCGGAAGGAATCCGTACACGTCAGTCTCATTTACGGCCTCTAATTATCCGGCGCGGCGGCATCACTCCATTATCCAGATAAACCAAAACCAAAACCACCACTTGCGCTACCTGCAACTTCACAATTTCACTTGCATTCAATTGCATTTCAGAGGAGGCCTATTTCCCGCCCTTCTTTGACGAGGATAATTGCATGACTGAGGAATCGGAATCAGAAGCCTTAGCTGTGCCGGTAAAACTTGGAGCGAGTCTTGGTGGTAGTAATACAAAAAGACTGAAGGAGGAGAACGACGGCGGCCATGGGTGTGGTCGCCACTTCTCATGCTCAGCCCTCCGCCGTGCTTCGCCTCCTCCAATATCATTCTGTGTCTTCGCCACTGCCTTCCTATCTTAGACTACGTCATCCTAAATTATCTTTCGCTCCACGATTGTTGACTCCCCGTTATGTTGCTAGCAGGTAAGTTGTTTTCCCATTGATGAATTGTGCGCAGATGAATTTCATTTTATTTTAATTTTGTTCTCATTGATGGTTTTTTAGGATAAATATAGATTATACGCTTACTAAATAAATTGAAACTACGCTATGTTGCGTTCTTTGTGGAAATAACTTGGATTATCACAAATTAGAACAACTGTGTCTCTTTCTTCGAAAATTTTGTCGAGAGTGTGATAAACGCGAGCAAATTCTAATCTTTAGGAAGTTAACATCATCAGACATCAATGCATTCTAGTTGTAAGCAATGGCTTTCATCGATGAACTGATTATATCAAGTGATATTTTGGTTGATAGACAGTTAACATGATAGAGACTGACAGGCTTACCTGATTTGTAAAGTAAAACATTTTACCTTCTTCAAGGAAAATAACCAACCTAAAGAAAATATTGTAAACCTTGATTGCTTTGAAGCTGATGATTAGTCTGTTTACTGTTGTTGCACTTGCATGTTATGAAGAGAATCTTGTCTTGAGGAAAATCCTGTTGCAATAAGTATGTTATTGATTTGCAGACCTGTGAAGTTTAAAGTAAGGTCCTCATTGACTGACACTGAGGTCTTGGATTCTGTTGCAACTGAGGACGTGTATGATGATACCACATGTCTTGATTCAAATTTTCCAGTTCCTGTTGTTAATCTAAAAACTAATACCTTCGAGACAGATGGACTTGATTTATTAGTTGGTGGCACCTACGTCGACACAATTTTGACAGCACTGCCTGTAAGTTTTTTTTTAAAGCATATTTATCCATTTCTTATATCTTCGCAAGACCTGCATATCTTGATTGTTGGCTAGCTTTCTCTTTTTGGATTGTGTAGGTTTTATCAGAGGAGGAGCAGAATGCAATTGCTGCCACTCCTGCACATCCGACTGGACTATATGGTTAGTTTTCCCCTATTCTTACACCAAATCTGGCAGTGTTATTCTGTTTATTTGTGTGTTTCAGTTACTGTGTCGTAATAATGCTGGTTGATGTACAATTAGCTTTATATGCAAGCTGCTTGGCTGGGAATTTGGTTGAACAGCTGTGGGGTTTTGCTTGGCCTGCTGCCATTGCATTGATTCATCCTAGTCTACTCCCTGTGGCTGTCATGGGCTTCTTTGCAAAGGTATTAGTCCACACGGATAACAAAGCTTTTAAATTAGAAGGAACTGGTAACTGAACAACACTGTGCATGCTTCAACAGCTTGCAGTAATTGTTGGAGGCCCTCTGGTTGGGAAGCTAATGGATCATTTTCCAAGAGTACCTGCATATAATTGCTTAACTATTGTCCAGGTACCTTATTTATTTTTTGGCTGGAAAATATTGAAAATGCTACCCTTTCACCCAAATTTTATTCTTTTCTAGGCGGCTGCTCAGTTATTGTCTGTTGGAATGATAATCCAAGCCCATACAGTCAACTCAACAGTTGTGTCTTCTGTTCTTGTCCAACCTTGGTTTGTTGTACTTGTTATGGCTTTGGCTGTTGAAAGGCTCTCTGGGTTGGCTTTAGGGGTTGCAATGGAGCGTGACTGGGTTGTTTTGGTAACATTTTCATCTATTTCACCAGTTCCTTTTCCACATCATCACTATTTAGCCTGTAGATACTCATGATATATTTTTAAATTGTCTGTGTACTTCACAACAGTTGGCAGGAACAAATAGACCAATTGCTCTTGCTCAAGCTAATGCCATTCTGAGTAGGATTGATCTCTTATGTGAGGTGATGACTGCAAAATTAAGCCGCTTTGTATTTCCTGTTTTTGCAATATCTATTTTGCTCTTAATTAATATTAGTATGATATCTTACTTCATCAAATTTTAGTGATGATGTTTTCATGATTTTTTTATAAATGCAGATTGCAGGAGCATCATTGTTTGGAATTTTCTTATCTAAATATGAACCAGTGACGTGTTTAAAGCTGGCAGCTAGTTTGATGATATGGTCTCTACCTGTTGTGGTAACATACCTTGCTGCAGCCTGGTGCTTAGCATACCTTGTGCTTAATTTGAAAACTTTTTTTATTTCTAACTTTCTTCTGCACGATCTAGGTTGTTCTTACCTGGTTAACTAACAAGCTTTCTGCTGGAGTCCTGGACCGTGCAAAATGTCCACAAACTTGTTCTGGCAATTTCTCCACAGGGTCTACACCAGATACCCCAAATTTATGTAAATATAAGAGCTCCTTTGGCAAAATTAATTCACATCTATGTATGCATGTCATGAAATTTATAAATGTTTGTCATAAAAATATTTATGTCTATACATTTATGAGTGCTATATAAAAGTAAATATAGTTACTAACTTTATTTGTGTTGATTATTCTGCTTATTGTTTGAACTGATGATGCCTTTCTTCTGCATAGTGGCCACAAGTATGGAAGCAATCAAGCACGGTTGGTTTGAATACATTCAGCAGCCTGTTTTGCCTGCAAGCCTCGCTTATGTGCTACTCTATTTCAATGTTGTACTTACACCTGGAGGCTTGATGACTGCATTTTTAACGCAACATGGTATTGTTTGGAATCTTTAACCTGAACAACTAGGTTACTGCATTATATATGTGGCAGGTTGATTCAACTGCAAATGGTTGATGCAAGCTGTATTGATCTTGTCTTAAGTTTTGAATTATCAATACTTTTTCTTTTCTTTTTGTAAAAAAAATCCTCAATCACTTGCAAGATTTGTAATTTTCACTATGTACATATAACATCTAGTTTGCATTAAGCATCAATTTGTCACCATATCTGGCTGCAAATCCCCTGACATCAACAGCCTTTACTGCCTTCTTCCCAGATTTGCACATTTTCAGATGTATGAAGGTAGGATCAAACATTGCCCTGCCAGATCTTCAGTGGGAACACTTTGAATTTGAGCACTGCCATTCTAGTGATAGAAAACATAATGGAAATAATATTTTTTTACTTTTCATGCACTGTTACCGTTTATCTATAATTTAATTGAGACAGAGGACTAGAGTTTATAATGAAGAAGCATTCAACCTTCCTACTGATTCATGACTTTATTTTTTGTGAGACATTGAGTGGTGGTACTTTAAGACTATTTTCTTCCTTGACCTAAACCAAGTCTTTATGTGGTTGTATTTGTGATTCTTTTAGGTCTAAATCCTACTATTATTGGAGGGTTCACTGGCCTCTGTGCACTTATGGGTGTTGCAGCAACTTTTGTGTCCACAAAGATGGTTGAGCGACTTGGCATCCTGAAGGTATAGCCTGTTGTAATACATTTAGTTTTCTGTATTAAAGATGTTTTCTATTGTTATTTTTACTGACTTTTTTGCAATTTTAACTAATTTCTTATGCTAGGCTGGAGCTGCTGGCCTTATCTTTCACGCTGCACTTCTTACCCTTGCAGTTGCTGTTTATTGGAGTGGATCTGCATCCCAGAGAATTCCAGTTGCCTTCTTCTTATGTTTGATTGTGAGTTATTTTTACATTTCACCTTTCAATTGGAAGTTTATATAAAATTTCTGACTCAGTTTAAGGTCAACTCTAATTATAGGTTTATGTTTAGTTGCCTTTTGGGGGGACAAAAAACCTTCCCCTCGATCCTCAAACAAAATACATTCGTTTCATTTTTTCTCAAAATCAAATGTACCGTACCCTCCTTGCCTCCATTTACACTGGAGATCAAAGGTAACCGCCAGACCAAATTGTTAGATATAAAAGGTAGGAGCACTAACTTATCCCAAAACCAAGGGTTAAGGATTGACTACCACTGCTATGTCCATCCAAATTCTCATTCTGATCCAATGATGGACATCATAACAATATATACAGCATATTAATACGTATCAGAACAGACCTATCAATCATTAATAGCTAATGTTGAACATCTCTGAACAAATAGAACCCTTACAAAGACATGTTATGCATTCAGAAAGCCTCTAGGTCATTTCCTTTACTTAATATATCTTAGCAGCATAATAATTAATAACAGACTATACTTATTTATTGGATAAGAGATTTAAAGGATGTACTTTTACCATAAAAACCTAAATGCTTTGTTAATCCATAAATTATTTGTTGCTATTTGAGTTAATTTGTATAGTAAATGAAATTCAGAATGAAATCTGCCATGGTTCAAGATTTTCGTTATGAGAAGTTTAGAATTTTCTTGAAATCAAATATTGAAAGGTATCCAGAACTTTTTGTTCTTTGTTATGCAGTTATTCTATCTAAAATAGCTAAATAATTTAAACTTTACAGAATCTTTGTATATAAAATTGTAAAAAACCATTTCAGTTAGATTTTGTTATGTCCTTTCCTTGATAACTATTTTATGTTTGAGCTTCATTTAAACCTTGCTCTATTAACTTCAAATTCAACATTTTGACCCACAGGTTTTGTCTAGATTGGGGCACATGTCATATAATGTTGTGGGGGCACAGATTCTACAAACCGGGATCCCTGCATCAAAAGTTAATCTTATTGGAACTACAGAGATAGCAGTTGCTAGTTTGTCCGAGTCAATCATGCTAGGGATTGCGATAATTGCTAATGATGTTTCACATTTTGGTTATCTGGCAATGTTGTCACTTCTATCAGTGGTTGGAGCGGCTTCTTTGTACTGCAGATGGTTAAAAAGTCCAACTGATGCTCAAAGGAGTTTATTTGCTTTTGATCATTTATAATTACAATGTAAGTATTTCTTTCTCGCAATTCATATTGCATATCCTTGACTGTTTTAGCATAATTTTGATCTCCGAAAAGGTTTCACATCCTACTAGGGCATACACAAAACTGCTTTTCTACACCACTGTGATATCATTGTGTGGGCTTATTGCAAAACAGAGTAGTGTTCTATTTTTGGAATCTTGAAGAAGTTGAACTTATTGGTACCATTGTTGTAAATGTGTGTAATGCAGGCTTCCAGCAGCAAGGTCTAATCAAGCGAACCAACGATCTCGAGCTTTGTACATGTGAGGTGAACCTGCAGGAAGGCAAGGTACATAGACATAGACATCCCCTGCTACTTCAAGTTTTCACGGTGGAAATGGATATCATGCTGAGCATCCCAACATTGTACACAAATTATCTCATTTTTGCGTGTTTTAAGTTCTTCAAAAAAAAATACATGCTGATACTGTAAAGTTCTGATCTTATTCTTGATGTTTGATGGCAAAGCCAGCTGATGATTCTCAGCCTATAAATTTCTCTTCATCACTCATTTCATTTTACCAATGCCAATGTTTGATCACTCCTCAAGTCAGCATCTTCAGTTTCCTCATCTATTCCACAGTAAATTTATGTAAATCAAAAGCCTCCGATTTTGGAAAAATGTATAATAATTATTTTATAAATTATTGTCTTCACATAGGGGTGTAATGTAATCGAACCGAGTCTAATCGAGTATTGTTTTGCTCAAGTTTAACTCATTTAGTATCGAATCGAACTTTTTTATCGAATACTTTTATGCTCATGAATTTGTGGAGCTTAAACGAACTTTTTAAATTTAGAATATATTTACAATATTGATATATTATTATGAAAGAAAGTTATTGATTCCAAAATTAATATTATATTCATGCTCAAATTTATATATTTATCATTATTAAAAAGACTTATTATTATTATTACTCTTAAATAAAAAAAATCAATTTTATAATATTAATTATTTTACATTTTTTACCAATTTTAGTTAATGAGCCTGCTCACGAGCTCGTGAATCGAATGCTATAATGTTCAATTTAAATTCTTTTATTAAATATATTTTTATCAAAATTCGAGTAATTTATGAATAGTTTTTAGTTCGTTTAGCGCTTTATCTCTATACGCTACAAGCATGAGTTTGGCATTAATCTAAGTTTCAACATTTTTATCGCTACTACTATTTTTAATGCGTTGCGTTGCATTAACGTGTTATGTCAAGACAATATGGATGGCTACAAGTTTTGGAAAAAAATGAATCAAGAGAATTATTTTTGCCAAGATAGACAGATGACTACAAATTTTGGAAAAAATGAACATAGAGTTTTTTTTGCAGGGGTTGGCAAAAAGAATATTCTATTTCTACCTACATTCAAATATGATATCTTTCTTGGAAAATGATGTCCATGTAACCTAGCTGCTAGCCATCTTTAAGCTTTGATATAATATTAATGTTGAAGCCAATCACGCAAACAGTCATGCAAAATTTCTTCTCCAACTTGGGTTTTTTATTTTTCCTGTCTATTTCAAATGGCTGCTAACCCCAGAACCGATTCCTACGGCGAAAATGCATTAAATTATATAGTTGGACTGGTGTGGCGACCTCAAACAGGAGTCTCCCCCCTCCCTCCCGTGGAAGAAGAAGAAGACTAGCTAATTAACCTCACTCTTCCACAACCCCCCACCATTTTCACACCTATAAATACTCCATTCATCACCTTCATTTTTCTCATCTCATTCCCTCACAATGTCTCCCACGTTTCTGTATCTTGCAACCTTCTTTGCAGCCATGTCAGCAGTGGCGTCTCAATTCTCAGGTAAAATTCAATATTCATTCATTCCTGCAAATTTACATTGCACTTATATCCAAACATACGTGTAGCCTCCATCGGAGTGTGCAACGGCCGCGTCGCCGACAACCTACCGTCGGAGAGAGACGTGGTGGAGCTCTACAAATCCAACGGCATCAAAAGGATGAGAATCTACGGCTCCGATCAAGCAACCCTGACAGCCCTCGCAGGCTCCGACATACAGCTCATCCTCGACGTCCCCAACGTCGACCTCCAATCCCTCCAATCCGACGCATCCCACTGGGTTCGACAAAACGTGGCCCCACACTTTCCGGCCACCAGAATACGTTACATCGCCGTCGGGAACGAAGTGGACCCCGACGTTCCAGAGACTTCCCGTTTTGCCCCTCTCGTCCTCCCCGCCATGCAGAGCATTCACAGGGCTCTCTCCGACCTCGGGTTACAGACCGAAATCAAGGTGTCGACGGCGACGTATTCCGCCCTCTTGGACGGAACTTACCCACCGTCGAAATCCCACTTCAAGCACCAGTCTTTCATGCACCCCATCGTTTCCTTTCTGGCCAAAAACGGATCTCCACTGCTGGCAAACATCTACCCTTACTTCGCCTACGTGAATGACAATTCCGGAAATGTAAAGCTCGATTATGCATTGTTTACTTCTCCGAGAGTTGAGTTTGAAGACAATGGATTGAAGTATAGAAACCTGTTCGACGCGATGGTGGATGGGGTGTACTACGCGCTGGAGAAGGCCGGAGGGCGGGATGTGGAAGTGGTGGTTTCTGAGAGCGGGTGGCCGTCTGGCGGCGGCGGCGCGGCGGAGAGTGTGGATAATGCGAACACTTACTACCGGAATTTGATAAAGCATGTGGGGAGCGGGACGCCGAAGAAGCAAGGGAGGGCGGTGGAGACGTATTTGTTTGCGATGTTTGATGAGAACAAGAAGCATGGGAAGAAGACTGAGCAGCATTTCGGTCTGTTTTATCCGAATAAGACTCCCAAATACCAGCTCGCTTAAACCATGCATGCAGAAGATAATTATTAATATTGTTAGTGGTCGTTTCTTTGAAAGTTTGGTTTACATTCACTCGGTTTAAGTTCATGAATAAATTTTAGAAAAAACAAAGAAAAACACAAATATGCGTTTTTCTTTTTACATTTAAATAAGTTATTTTCCAACATTGTATTGACAAACCATGCATCATTATTCATTGGGTAATTCTAAATGCAGCCACACTTTTTCTTATCATAGCCCATATAATTTTAAATTACTACCTTACCCTTTAACACAATTTAAAACAAAAAACTTAAATAAAATATTAAAAGGACAAAGCCCTGCGTCTTCTACAGCCACAGTTTGTTTAAGAAATCAAAATTAGTAAACATTTTCTTCTTTCTATGCACATAAATCCAAAGCATAGCATCCTATATACATTATAGAATTCCTGATACTAAGTAGTTTTATGCATTAATCAACCAGCAACTCATATCGTCTATTCTTTTTTCTTAAGATAGTTTCTCCTATAGTGATGGAGAAGGGAGGAGCCTCATTGCGTATTTCAAAGTTTCAGTGAATTTTGACTCAGAGACTCCGCCACGATTTTTGGATACTTTGAAGGTGCTCATCAGACTTCTTACCTTCTTGTGTGAAGTTCTTTTCTTATCACTATTCTTAACATTTTTCTGGATCTGTTTGTAGAGATTTGTAGTAAACGAGATGGAAACTGTGAAAAGTTTTACAAAGGAAACTGTTGTGCTTTTCAGCCAAAGTTAAAAATCATGGTGAATCCTGTAAAATCATGTTGCTTAGCAGGGATTTGAGAAAAATTGTTGGAATTGATTGATGCTATTTAGTTGTCTATTGCACGGTAAAAACAAAGATAAGTTATCTATCAAAATATTGCATAGCCCAAATTTTTAGAAACCGGAACGGAATAGTAAGGGAATTATAAGGGTAAAACTGGATTTATATATATATTTTAATTAAAATTAATAAATGGAGGCTATGAAGAGAAAAATAGGGCTTCATTTAGAATTACCCTTATTCATTTCCTATGTGAAATTGATCTAACTTGCACAAGTCAAATTCTCTCAAATTAGAGTTTTCATAAATCAAGACTTTGAATATAAGGCTTCTCTGTTTATTGACTATGTATATACTCCCTCCGTCCCATATTGTTAGACACAAAAGAAATGGCACATGAACCAAGACAAAAAAATAAGTAATTGTTTAAAAAAAGATTAACACTAAAAATATTAATAAAATAAACACTAATTACATACTTAAAAAAGTCAATAATTCAGTCAACAACAATAAAATAAGCATTAATCATAGTTGAGTGTACTGAAACTGAATTTTTTTAGACTAATTTTCAAATACAAATTCAAATTTCCCACTAAAACACATCCAATAAATATACAGATTTACAACTTAAACACTTCCTATAAATACACTTGGAAGTGATCAAAAACAAAAAAGCAAAAACTCAAAGCAAAATGGGGAAAACTGGAGATATTTCTGATGCAAAACAACAAGAGATTGTGGTCTTCTTGCTGAAGAATTCCACAAACAGCAAACCACTTAGAGGAATTTTTAATGAAGCTGCCTCTAAGTTTTCTTGTTCAAGGTCTTCTATTTCAAGGATATGGAAAGCTGCAAAAGAGGCAAGAAGGTGAGGTTCTGCATTTGATAAACAAAAGACATGGTAGAAAGCTGAAACATAAGGTAAACAATGCTCAAATTGCTGCAGTTCATTATCAAAAAAGAGGTTCAATTAGAGCACTTGTTGAAAGCCTAAACATTCCTAAGTCTACTGTGGGAAGATGGGCTAAAAAGAACCTGATCAGAGCACACACAAATGCAATTAAACCATGTTTGACAGCTCCAAACAAACTGTTAAGATTGAGTTTCAGTTTACATGCCATAGGATATGATAACGTTTTGAAGAAGCATACATTCAAGCCAATGGAGAACATTGTTCACATAGATGAGAAATGATTTTACTTAACCAAAAACACACATAGATGCTACAAGGCACAATCAGAAACTGAACCACATAGGACATGCAAGAACAAGAAATTTATACCTAAGGTGATGTTCATGTGTGCTGTTAGTAGGCATATATTCTTAGAACAGGGGAGTGTCATTTTTTATGGTAAAATAGGGATGTGGCCATTTATTGAAGAGGTTGCAGCTAAAAGAAACAACAAAAAAGGGCTGCTGGAACATTGGAGCTGAAACCAATTCAATCTATCACTAAGAAAGAGATAAAAGATTGTCTAATCAATAATGTAAGTAGTTCATGTTTAATTTTGTATGTAGTTTATTCTAAATATACTAATGAATTGCTTGTTAATTTTCAGCTTCTTCCAGCACTCAAGAATAAGTGGCCTACATGTTTAAGTAAAACCATATTCATCCAACAAGATAATGCAAAACTTCATATCACTAATGCAGATGAAGAGTTTTAGAAAGCAGCAAATTCAGATGGGTTTAACATATCATTGGTGCAACAACCACCTAATTCTCCTGATTTAAATGTCAATGATTTGGGATTTTTCAGGGCAATTCAAAGATTGCAGCAGCAACAAGCATGTCAAAATGCAAGTGAACTAGTTACAGCAGTGCAAACAAGTTTCAACAGTCTTGAAGCAATGACACTAAACAAGGTGTTTCTATCTCTACAATGTTGTTTCCTAGAGATAATGAAGGTCAAGAGTTGCAACAACTATAAGCTGCCGCTTATGAAGAATGATGCATTGTTGATGCAAAATAATTTACCCAGAAATCTTGAGGTACCAATGGAATTAGTTAAAGAATGCCTAGATTACTTGAATGAAGTTGGGCATGAAGCAAATGACATGGAAGGGCTCATTACATATTTGGAGATTGTATTTTCTTTATTGTTAAGCATAGATAGGATAATGCTTGTGCCTATATGCTGGGAATTTTTGTAAAGAACATGTTTTGTAAAGCATATGTGAATTTTGAATGCAAATCATAGACTATGCCATGTAATCTTATAACCTAAACCCTACACAGTCTCAAGAAACCACTTCAAACATGGTTAACACATTTCAAACATATAGTGTATCATGAATGTGTTCAGTTTTACAAGTTGTGTGAGCAACATTAAATCATTTCAGGACTTAGAACCTATTTTCCCACAGCAGAACATACCAAAACCAGCCATCACATAGAACCAGCCATACAAAAACATAGAACCAGCCATACCAAAACCAGCCATCACATAGAACCAGCCATACATAGAATCAGCCATCACATAGAACCATCCATACATAGAACCAGCCATCATACCAAAACCACCCATATATAGAACCACCCATAACATAAAACCAACCATACATAGAATCAGCAGAAAAGTAAAAAAGGAAAGAGTAGACCGAATATTAGGGAACTGAATGTCCCGAAATTGCCGCACGACAGCCATGTTTATCTCGTGTCGAACAAGCCAACGATGTGCTTCCATGGCCAGCCACTTCGACTCCTCCTCCAGATCGAACTCGATATCCTCCTCTCCACCGCTCAGATCCGTCTACTCACTGAAAAATTAAGATTTCAGAAAACTTATTTAAACTGAATCTGAAGAGATAAAATTAGTGGACCTCACCCAATAATTCAGACAGACTGTCTAGTCATGCTTAGATTTGATGCAAAGCTACGGTGGTCCAAATTTTCTATGCTATATACATTCATCACACCCATTTGCTGCATGAGATATTGGGTTAAAACATGTGGTTTGTCAACACACTACATAACATGCAGCTGTCCACACGCTTATTACTTCCATTTTCAAGAATCAATTATCTACTCTCAAATTAATCTCACCTATTAAAAAAGAAGCATGATGAACCGACAGCCAAATTACCTACACCATAAAAGATGGCTTAAGCTAAACAAGTCTCAATTTTCATTCAAAATCTAAGTATAAACTATTGACCAAATACAAATAATTAAACTACGTGAAATCATTCTTATTGACCAAGTAGAAACATTTTCCAAATGCATGATAGAAGACAATCAAGGTAGCTATTAAACTAATCCCAGCATAAGTTTGAATACAGTCTGAAGAGATAAGAAGCATTACCTTCGATGGGGTGAGCCCTTCATGACCTTCGATGGCAGTGTTGGCAGTTGCTGGATCGGCGTTTGTGGAGGTTGAGACGATGGTTTAATCGGCTCGTTTTTGGATGGCTGCGTTTGGGGAGCTGAAATTGGACCGAGGCGGAAACGGGCGTGACCAATCCAGTTGTGGTCGATTAGAGACATGTATTCCTTGATTTTGTTGACAGCGACATCGGCGATGGCCTTGTAATCGTCGTTGAAGGCGGAGTCACGGTTGGACATCGTCGATGGTGAGAAGAGACGGTGGTGGTGGTGCTGGGCAATTTGCGACGGCGATTCAGAGGCAGTGGTTGTCTGCGGCGAGAGGCGGCGGTGGTGTAGCAGGGGAGAGGAGAAGCGATGGTGGAGAAGCAATGGTGTACCAGGGGAGAGGAGAAGCGGTGGGCGAGAGGCGGCGGCGGCGTACCAGGGGGGGAGAGGAGAAGCGGTGGGCGAGAGGCGGTGGTGGTGTAGCAGGGGAGAGGAGAAGCGATGGTGTACCAGAGGAGAGGAGAAGCGGTGGGCGAGAGGGGCGATCGTGTAGCAAGGGAGAGGAGCAGCGGCGCCGTGTGGAAAATGAGGATATTTTTTAGGGTTAGGGATTTAGGGTTTGACAGGGGTAAGATGGGAATATTATGAATATTTGGGGGTAGAGTAGTAATATTAATGTTTTGTTAATTTTTTGCCAAATAAGGAAACATATCTAATAAATGGGACGGACCGAAAATGAATACGTGTCTAATGTAATGGGGCGGAGGAAGTATTTAAAAGAGAAAAAAATCCAAATTAAAAAAAAAAATAGATGCTTGAATTTGTGATTAAATGAAACATCTTATAGGAAAAATTTAGAAAAATGTTAATTGGTATTTTGTACCATTCTTTGCAAGAGAGATTGAAAAAATTCTTAGAAGAATTTGGTGAAGTGAATGAGTGGAGAGTGTATATAGGAAGAAGGATGAAATTTGCAAAGAAATTTAAAAAATATGGTGCTTTAAAAGCAAATTGTCAATTCAGATTAAAAATAGTTTAATTAGGATCTCAAGTATGAATTTTCAACCAATTATTCTAAATGGTTGAGAATCTTATAATCTTTTGGAATTTATATCGAGAATTTTTAGGATATTTTAGGTCTTAAATTGAAAATTTAATTTCAAATTTTAAATTAATAATTAATTATATTTCTGATTCTAAATTGATCGATAATACTCCTATCACAAATTATTGAAAACTATTGATGGTTACAGATTGTCTTATGAAATACATTGCGATATCTATCTATAATAATACTAAAGCAAAGAAGTGGTTACTAAAAAATTAGCGGGAACAGTTATTTGAATATATAAATTATAATTTCATTTTATTTAAATACATTATTATCTAATAAATATCTAAAATGTTATTTTCAATTTTCTATATCCCATTATAATTGACAAAATATTTTATTTTTCTCCATTGATAATCTATAAATTATTTTAATATTAACCAAGACGTACGTAATTTATATAAATTCGATTATCATTTCTATTATTAAATTTATTTAATAACAAAGAAAATTGAATGGTGATTGGTGATTACATGAACAAAATTATTTTAAAATTAGATTTTTTAACATCACAAAATTTTAATATTCAATAATAATATTAATAAATTTATAATATAAAGTGATATAACATTAATAGATTTATTATTTATATAGATAACTTAATATATAATTTTCCATAATTTATATAAATCTGGTACAGATGAATCATTTTCAATAATTTAAAATATTGAATAATATATAATCTACTTAATATATTAAAAAAGAATAGTTCCACATAATTACCACTTTTGCCATTTTCCAACAAAAACATAAATAAATTTTTATTTTTGATTTATTTTATATTCATTCTAATGTAACATAAATATACAATAATAAAAATATAACATACCTATATTTGTCACTTTTTCTTTAAATATTAGATCTCATTAATTTATTATATTTAATATTTTTTAAATAATACAAATATAATATTATTTTTGGGATAATATTTAAATTAAATCTTATAGATTTTGAGTTTGATATACTTCTTTTTATTGTTTGATATAATATCATTTTTGGGATATATAGTTTGACATATAATCTAAAAAATAATTTGTATATAATATATAAATATAATATTGACGAATAAAAATTAAATATACATAAAAAAAACTGCTAATAAATACTCCCTCCGTCCCATTGAAATAGTCCCACTTTCTTTTTTTGTTTGTCCCATAGAATAGTCTCATTTTCCTAAAATGGCAACATTTTTCACACTCACCAATAAAATATTAATTTCACTACACTCACAACCCTTAATTTCCGTGCCGAAAAGAAAAGAGACTACTTCACCGGGACGGAGGGAGTATTAATTATGAGAAATCTAATCGGCAGGCTTTATTTTTATAGCCCAGTTTTGGAGGTTAAGTCTCTTATCCCATCGATGTGGGATAACTGGTACTACCTCAAGCAAGTAACTCTTGTACCCTCTGGCGTTAGAAACTAGGCAATATATCGTTGAACAAACAACTCCCCCACCCCACAAAGGGCATTAACGTAACCATAGCCAATACATATATATACATAGCCAGTTTAAGTTATGACATCAAACGATTGAAATCCAGGAAAGCACAATCAATCTGGATCTGCTGAAGCCAAAGCACTGAATGATAATTAAAATGGACTATGGTTTTTCCTTGGGTGGTTATGATGGAATTGAACTCCCTGCATTTATTTTATCAACAACAGGAAAGGAAGAAGACTTGACAGCACACAGAATTGAACATCTCGGGACTTTTTATCTTTTTCCGATAGAAATGATACCTGTGATGAGTAGCCATATGCATTATTAGCGCATCTTGTGTCCAAGCAGTAATCACCAGGAAAGCCTTCTTTCTCTATCACAAGGCTATGGTATCTACTAGCAGTAAACAAAAACCATACACACGTCAACATATTACGTGGCATTGGCAGTTGAGATGCCAAAAAGCTATTAATTTAATGACAAGTTTACACTAGAAGATTGGACATGAAATAACAAAAAAAAAAAGGGAAATAGAAGAATGGTACAAGTAATGACAAATGCACATATATATGTCAAATTTATGAACCCAACACAATATATGAAGAGGAATTAAGATGTTGAAATAAATACTCCACATACAAGTAGCCGCCTAATGGGAAAGATCAAGTACAAAGAGATAAATCTTGTACTAATTCAAAATACCACAAGATCAAGACAAAATATATGGTTATGAACCATGACAAACAATAATCCAGTTGAGCTAGCATTGTCATTAGATCTCACAAATTATATATCCTTTTAATCCCACCACAACTGCTTTGCTTTGAGTTTGAGATGAAGAATATTTGTATTCTAGTAACCAAAATCTTTTAAATTACTCTGAAGACTAAAAAGCCAGCAAACAAGCCATCTTCCCCACCCTCATTGTAATATAATTACAAGAGAACTTTTTCCATCATAACTAAGGAAATCATACAATTTTCCCTGCAAAGTGCAAACCATTTACTACAACTACACAATTAATGTGCAAAAATAAATTTGCTGCTTATAATATGCTTAAGATCTACTCTTATGAGACTGAATTATTGAGAAAATAGAAAACTAATATAAAAACTAAAACGAACATTAAGCATATTCATTCTCGTGTTGCATGCACTATGCACACCTTGTCTTCTTCTTTAAATTTCATCTCCAGTATATGGTTTTTGCAAGGAACAAGTCAAGTAACAATATCCAGAGAATTGACAGACAGTAAATTTACAAATAAACATATTACTCGATCAGTCTTGCTAGTAGCTCAAACTCATTTCCTATCTATTCAACATCACATGCCATTGTTCCTGATATTTCTACTAAACACAAAGATTTTAGTTATTTGTTAGAAACAGCCACTTCACCCTTTAAAATTATTCTATGATAAAAATAAATAAAAAAATTAATCGTTTTTCCAACCAATCATCGCACATCATGCCATAAGCACAATCTTATCTTGTTCATCAATATATACACAGGCGGATCTATGTAGAGGCCTAGGGGGGCTCCAGCCCCCCCCAGCCCGAATTTTTTTTTCGTTTTCTAGTATCATGATCCGGTTTTTTTAGTATCATAATCCCGTTTTTTATGGTATAGCCCCCTCTTATAGAAGAAAAAATAGATTAAAATAAGGAAAAAGATGATATAAAATGATTGAAGTTAAGGTGAAGGCGGAAAAAAAATTTCAGCCCCCCTGGACAAAAATTTCTGGATCCGCCACTGTTATATATATACATATAAATGGAGCTTTATAATTAAATGTACTGCCAGTAAATTTAACTACTAAAAAGGAGAAGAAACCCAACACCTGCTCTTCTCCCTCCCTAAGAGAACAGAAAAATATTGGAAAAGTAAAAATTGAGGCAATAAGGAACAAAAGACTGTTTAATTTCTTTTAACTGACTTCAATTGAAAACGCCATTAGGGTGAGTTGTATGAACCCCAACTTTCAAACATCAATCGAAAAATGATTTTCAAAGTTAATTTAATTTATTTTTAGAGGGTATTTCACTAATTCAAAAGATAATTCCTGTTGATTTTTTTAATATGTGAGGTGTGCTAGCCATGCGTCTAGCAACGCCCTATATATATATATGTGTGTGTGTGTGCCATTTTAAATCGACATTGTCGTGCCAAATTCAAGAATCTCTGCTGGAGCTCATCAAATTATCTCTATTCATACAACTAGAAGATGCCGCAACAAGGAATGTGATACTCATGAAGATGAATTGTGTGGGAGTGAAATAGATGTAAGCAGATGGAAGAGATAGATCTCGAACGTAGGGAAGTAGAGTAGGGCATATTTCATTCTTTTTATACCATTGTGTATCCATGCAATTTTTTCTTTGGTTTATTTAATTATGATTTTATGACTTCTTGTGTTGTAGTTGAGGTTATTTGCTATAGTTAGAGTCTTTTTCATGATGGTGATTGAATCAGTTTAGGATGTAATTAAGTATATAGATTTTCAACTTAAATTTTTATATTGTGAGATGATTTAAGTAATGTATGTGCAAAGTAAGATACTAATATATTCCTAAAAAGAAAAAAGTAAGATACTAATATATAATGTATATATAGTTAAAAATGTACTTTAGAAATTCCGCATAAGTAAGGGTTTGTATCAATTTACAATAGATTTAATGTTTAACTCATTCATAAGACGAATGAACCACGTCATTCATTTTAAAATATTTTATATGAGATTTTTTTATGAAACTCATAATATTTTATTAAACAAATGACAACTCTAAAATTTTTTTATATATAATAATTAATGTCTTTGAAATTTTAAAGGATGAGATAATCAAACAAGCTTTTGACATAATAAAAATATTATATATATATATATATATATATATATATATATATATATATATATCATTAAGTTATCGTCAATAAAGATATGTCAATTTCATTTATAATTAATAATATAATGTGTTCATAAAAAATAAAATCACTTTAAACTATTTTTGCCTTTACATTATATAAATTAAGGAAAAAGAAGGTTACGGTTTCCCATTTCATTTATTGTATGCTCAATCAATGGTATCACGCTAATTACACTTAACTTTTTAAAATATGTAATGCTAATCAAAGGGCAAATCTCATGATGATTTTTAATATGAATAATAACAAATTCTTAGTATAAATTGCACGTATTGAGTTGCTATTTTTCATTAGGATACTCTATATTTCATATTTGATTCAAGTTAGAAGAAAATGCTTCCATTCCATGTCAATAGTGGTTGTATCTTTGCCAAATTTTGTTTAATTTGTCTTTAGTGTATACTTGATTTTCGTTTTTACTTTTGTTTTCAATGTCCAAAGAAACTGCAATCTTCTTTATGTTTGTATTTACAAATTCAATTATCTAAATACAGTGTTTTATTCATCTTGATATAGTATTTTTTTAAATATTGAATTACTATATTTTTAAAAATGCTTTGAGCGGGAAAATGTGTGTAAAGTTGAAATTAAAATTTATTCTTTTTTTTATGAATGTTTATATTTGTACATTCTATCATCTAACTATAAATACATTTTGTATCAATCTCCATGCAATAAAATAATAATTTATAATCGAATTAATGAGATGTAATACCCCAAGCTTAACTAAACTTTGTAAGGATTTATATATTCTATAAAGAGGAGAATTCTATTTGTTGTGAGGCACTTGAATTTATTTGAGTGGAATGTCATGAATAAGGTTGGAGAAATTTTATTCATATTATGATAATTGTGGAATTGGAAATTGTTGAAAGAAAGAATTTATTGAGTAGATTATCTTGGAAATTTGAGGAATTCCAATTAATTTGAGAAGTTAGAAAATAATATGATTTATCATATTATCACTAAGAATTATGGGATGAATTATGAGAATTTTGTGATCAAATTATGTGGAGAAATTATACAAGTGTATAAATAGAAGAAGATTTTATATCATAAGCTTTTTAGCTTATATTATGTTGGGAAATTTGGCTAAGTTTCCCTTCCCTCAGTAGCACTCATAAGAAATGTTGTGATTTTGATTAAGGGGCGGCGCACGAATCACAAGGCTATTTGTTAGATCATAGTTTTGGTGCATCAAATCCTAAGTCCTACCAGCGTCAGTTTTGTCTCTAGAATAGCTCTAGTCTCAAATGTAAAGTCCTGTTCAGGTCTTTTGAGTTGTAAGTCGTAGCTGATCAAGACTCATGCTGGCTACTGTTCACCAGCATGAGATGTGCTTACCAGTTGAGAGAAGTCTCACCAGCAAGCGGCTGACAAAGACTCATGCTGACACTGTTCATCAGCATGTAGTAGAGCTATTGACTGGTCACTGTTCACCAGTTGGATAGATTTCACCAGCAGGAGGCTGAGAAATCTTACCAGCAGAATATGTGTTCTGGCTGACACTATTCACCAGCGGTGAAGCCACCAGTCACGGGAGATTCCAAGAGATAACATCAGACAAATTGGTAGACCTTGATTGTGCTAAGGAAAGTCACCAGCAGAGACTGCGAGCACAAGATCACCAGAATGATCTACCAGTCCGAGGTTATCAGCAGACTTGAAGATTCGCTCTCCCGAAGACTTAGAGACAAAAAGAAGATTCGTCTGAGGAATTAACTGACAGTGTATGACTTTAAGGAGGATGCCTTAAAGTCTATCAGTTCAAGACACCAGTTCCGTTTCCTCGTACTGACGAATAGAGTCGTTCTGACACAAAGAGATCTGTGTCAGATAAAGCGATCAAAGGTATGGCGCTTTCCGGAAATTCCTACCTACCGCCGTCAGAAGGACATGCGAGGACAGAGACTTTTCCGGATGTGTCCAAACGGCTAGTAAATTTGAATGGGATCCCTCGTCTATAAATACCTGGGATCCATCAACATTCAATACTCTTAACTCTCTTGACCTACCGAAAGAACGATCGCATTTATTGCCAGCAAGCAAATACTTTCGAGGCCTTTTCTTAAAGGCTTTTCCGTGTGTCGATTATTCGAACACGAGACTCCAAGCTTCCAGCTTGTGAGTTATTGATCTCTTTGGTGCTCTTTCTCTCTCAGAGGAAGTTCACAGCAGTTCTAGAGCCAGCCAGCTCTTGAGCTATTACGGGCAGCTTGCCGTATAAAGGAGTCACGTTCTTGGGAGAACTCAACACCCAACTAGTCAGAGGAGGAGGTTGAAGTGACGTGCTCGCACTCCATCCATCTGACGAGAGCTGAAGAAGGACAAGGACCGGGAGCGGTTGATCCAGTGGACTGGTAGACGGGGCATCTACCAGCTGGAGATAGATCGTAGGATACTTTGTACCTGATTGCTCTTAGTAAATTTCCAGTGCATCGACTGGAGAGTGGACGTAGATCAGTTGATCGAACCACTATAAAAATCCTTTGTCTTTTATCAGCTTTCTGCATTTTCATACTGAGTTAAAACCCAGTAACTGATTACTGGAGTATATCTGAAAACTGATATAATTGTGCAAAGACGACTTAAAATATTCTAAGTGTTGAGCTACCAGCTGACCAGCCAGTTGCCAGTCAGCTGTGTACTCAGTCCCAGTTGACTTACCAGCTGACAAGGCCCCAGTCAGCTGAGTAACCAGCAGAGCGTAAGAAACGAACAAACACATTTTCCGCTGCCAAGTTATACCCTGATATCCGGGACCAACAAGTGGTATCAGAGCGAGGTTCTTATAGACCGTTCGTTTCTGTGTCGCTTAGGACCGTGATCCGCGTTTCCTTGCGCTCTCTATTTGTTTGTCTGTTTGATTAGCTCAGGTACATCAAGATGAACAATCCAAAGCTACTAGACTACGGGACTGTAAAGCATGATATATGGCGAAAGAGGTCGCTCATCACTCTAAAGAGCATTCATCCAGAGATGAAAGATGTGCTAGAAACAGGACCGATTGAGATCACCAAGATTCAGCACCAGCTAGGAGATCGTCCAGCTGCTGTGATCCCAAAGCCTCAAGAAGAATGGACTGCTGAGGACAGGAAGCGGAATCAATTGGATTCCATTGCTCACGAGCTGATCCTGACTTCTCTCCCAAAGTCACTGATGGAGGAAGCCCTCCAGTTTGATAATGCCAAGGGAGTATGGGATTATCTTGATAGTCTTTGTCAAGAAACTGACCAAATGAAACGTAATAAATTGCAGGTGGCAGTTGACAAATACGAGTCTTTCCAAATGCTGACCGGAGAAACCATCAAGGAGATGGAGGCAAGGTTCAATGCCATTGTCAGCGAGCTGAAGTCTCTGGACAGGGTGTATTCAAATGAAGATCTTAATTCCAAGATCCTGTCCAAAATGCCTAAGGAGGATTGGTTTGTGAAAACCACCGCACTGAAGGAGAAAGATTTATCTAAAATGACTCCTAAAGAAGTTTTTGCTCAGTTGCAGGCACACGAATGGGATATCCAGATGGTGAATAAGAATGAGGCCATCAGGAATGTTGGATCCCCCAGCATTAAAGCTCAGGACGAAGCCTATTTCGTCAAGAGGAATGCCAATTGGAAGCACAAGAAGACATTCCATGCTGAGAAGCCGGTTGGGCAGCACATCCAGCCGAAGGAGATCCAGTCCGCATCAGGATCTCATTCCAAAGGAAGCGAGAGCTCAGTCGCAGAACTTGAGCAGCAGATGAAGAGACTGGCTGTCCTTCTGGAAAAAGCCAAGTCAAAACAGGAAGTTTCTGCTGGCTCAACTGACGGGAAATTCGTCAAAAGAGCTCCTCGCGCTTGCTATCAGTGCCAATCTCCTGATCACTTAAAGTTTGAATGTCCACAGGTGGACAAAACTGAGAGGGAAAGGCTGAAGAAGCTCTTTGAAGAGCGTGCTTCCAAGGCAGTTGCCAAAGCCATGCTGACCAGGACAGAGGTGCCTGATATACCCGATCATGATGATGGGGAGTTTGAGTCAGATGGAGAGTCAGAAGAAGAAGCTCTCCTGGCATTCATGGCAGCCTTCGGCGAAGAGCCAGCTGAAGAAAATGCTGACAATGAGGAAGAACTGGCACTCGCTGCTGATAATGAGGTACAATCAGTTCCTCAATTGCATATCATGCCAGTACAAATCATAGACGATTCTGAGTCGCAT
Source organism: Plectranthus barbatus (assembly GCA_026898455.1). NCBI lineage: Eukaryota > Viridiplantae > Streptophyta > Magnoliopsida > Lamiales > Lamiaceae > Plectranthus > Plectranthus barbatus. Next base: position 80,178 of record JAPKLW010002420.1, read on the forward strand.
TGCTCCGACTCAGAAGACGTCACTTTAGATATCCTTCAGCGTGAATTTTTAAAATTTTATGAAATGAAAAATGTTTTGGCTGGTGAAAATACTTCGCTGAAAGGTCAAATTACTGTTTTGACCGGTGAGATTGAAAAATTGAGGTCCATCAGCGAAGAGCTAGCAAGTTTGAAAAAGGCTCATTTTGAATTGCTCCAAGATTTCCAAATTGCAAAAACTGAACGAGATAACTTTCACAATCTCGTTCTGGAGCAAGAAAACAAAATAAATTTTCTAAATAAAGGCTCAAAAGACTTAGAAGCAGCTCTAAGTCATTGGAGAAAGCCTTCTGATAAGTCCGGGTTGGGTTTTACAAAAGATTTGAGCATAAATCAGCCCGAACAAATCAGTACTGGTAAGGGTAAGGGCCAACTGGCAAATGCATCAGCACCAGCTGGTAACGCCAGCCAGTCCCGAATGGCTGATCAGCATAGGAACCATAAGTCCAGATATATAGGTGAGTCATCAAGACAAAATCCTCAACTGGCAAGATCCTCTACTGACAGGACGCCAGCACACCCGAAGAAGCTGACTAAGCCGAATAATTCTAAGGCAAGGAAGTCAGCACCAGCTGTCAGTGGAATCCGACAGCCAGCACCAGCTGTCAAGGGATTCCACACACAACCTTACAAGTATGCCAGTTACCAGCATACTTACAAGGGGTTCCAGTCTCAGCGAAACACTGAGAGAAGAACATTTCCCGATAGGAGGAATACCTATCGGAGGCCTGAGCCCAATCAAAATCTTTTCTCAAGGGCTGGGAAGGCTAATCATTGTGGTCCACAATTTCAGAGACCACAAAAGCATCACAATCAGCCGAAAAAACATTTCCGAGGCTCTCAGCGGAAGAATACTTCCAATAGAGCTACACACACAGCCACACCTTCCAAGAACCAATCCATGCATTATTTTAGAAGGAAGGGAAAGGCTACAAGTGATGTCAGCAAGGGTAACACCAAGCTGAAAATCACACAAGTCTGGATTCCGAAAGGAATGATCCAGAGATCTAACCCTGCAGGACCCGCTGATGATCGGGGACCTAAATGATTCTATTTTTCTTGCAGGAACTAGGTCATGCAAGTCAGCTTCAGAGGTCGAGCGAGTGGATCATTGATAGTGGTTGCTCTGCTCATATGACTGGTGAGGAGTTCCTGTTCTCAGAGCTCACCAAGGTCAGAGGACCTCCAGTTATTTTTGGTGATAACTCCAAGGGCAGAGTTATCAGCAAGGGATGCATAGAGAAGGATGATGTCAGAATTGTGAATGTATCCCTTGTCACCAATCTGAAGCACAACCTCCTGAGCATCAGTCAGCTGTGCGACAATGGTTATACCATTGTGTTTGACAAATCAGGGTGCCAGATCAAGAATGAAGATTCTGGTGAGACCAAGCTGAGAGGTGTCAGGAAAGGAGGCCTTTATGTCGTTGACTGGCAAAGCGGGAAGACTGATACATGCTTTGTTGCCACCAGTTCCATGGAGACTAACTGGCTGTGGCACAAAAGGTTAAGTCATTTGAATTTCAAAACTATTAACTATCTAACCAAGCATGATCTTGTAGATGGTCTTCCCAAGGGCGGGTTCAAGAAGGAAGGAATTTGCAAAGCATGCCAGCAAGGCAAGCAGACTAAGAAGTCCTTCAAGAACCAGTCGCCAGTCCAACCCAGTACCAGTCAGATACTTGAGCTGTTACATATGGACCTGTTTGGACCAGTAACACCGCAAACAATTGGAGGAAGACGTTATTCGCTGGTAGTAGTCGATGACTACTCGCGCTATACATGGGTAAAGCTTCTCAGATCCAAGGATGAAGTGAAGGTGATTCTTCCAGAATTGATCATCCAAGCTCAGAAACAGAGAGAAGCCGTGGTGAAGCGAATTCGTTCAGACAATGGGACTGAATTCTGCAATGGTCCGCTGATGGATTTCTGCGCGGAGGCCGGGATCACGCATGAGAGATCTACTCCAAGGCAACCGCAGCAGAATGGACTAGCAGAACGTAGGAACAGGACGCTGAAAGAAGCAGTCCGGTCCATGCTGGCTGAGTCCGGCCTGGGACAGAGTTTCTGGGGAGAGGCGTTGGTGACTGCCTGCTATACTCAGAATAGAAGCGGGATCAACGACAGACTCCATAAAACTCCCTACGAAGTATATTTTGGTCGTAAGCCTTCTATAGCTCATCTTCGTGCATTTGGTTCACCATGTTATATCCATAATAATGGGAAGTCGAAGTTAAATGCCTTCTCGCCTAAGGCTGATGAGGGTATGTTTGTCGGATATGGACATCCCTCTCACAAGGGCTATAGAGTATTTAACAAGACTACCCAGCTTGTGGAAATAACATGCAATGTTGTTTTTGATGAAGCTACTTTAGTGCGCAGGACCTTACGCCAACTGGCTGAAGATGTTCCTGAGGTCGAGGATGTCAGCAACCAGTTGGGCAGGAATTCTTCCGATGCTCAACCAACTGGTTCGACTAGACCTATGACTGGATCATCTTCACAACCAGTTCCCTCAGGTGCCCATCAGCAACCTGAGAAGGTCGGTGATGCAAATGACCTTGCTGAGACCTTACACTCAATCTCCCTGAGTGGAACAAGCAACAATCTAAGGGAAATCCCTACTGGCCTTTTTGAAGAAGAAGGCAGTGATGGACCAGCTGGAGTGGATGTTCCAGCTGATGCTGACAACATTGGTGAAGGATCAGACAACCAGTCAGAAGGTGATGCTGATGAAGTTGTTCCAACTGGTGAAGGTCCAGCACCAGCTGATGTTGCAGCTCCAACTGGTGGAAATATGGAAGCACCAGTCGCCAGGACAGAAGAACCTGTTTCACGGCCGGCACCAGCAGTCGCTGGTCCTCCCAAATGGCTGAGGGATCACCCATCTGATGCTATTCTCGGTGATCCGGAAGGTTCTGTCCAGACTCGACACGGCAGAGCGCTTTTATCTTGCTTTATCTCTCAGATGGAACCTACGTCCATCAAAGATGCGCTCGAATCTGCCGATTGGATCAATGCCATGCACGAAGAGCTTGCGGAGTTCACTCGCAACAACGTTTGGGACTTGGTAGAGAGGCCATCACACCAGTCAGTGATTGGCACCAAGTGGGTTTTTAAGAACAAGCGAGATGAAGATGGCATTGTGGTCCGAAACAAAGCGCGTCTAGTAGCCAAGGGCTATAGACAGTGTGAAGGTATCGATTTTGATGAGACCTTCGCACCAGTTGCCAGAATGGAGGCGATACGGCTGTTCCTTGCTTATGCAGCGTATCACGGCTTCACAGTGTTCCAGATGGATGTGAAGAGCGCCTTCTTGAATGGCGAGCTGAAAGAGGAGGTTTATGTCGAGCAACCTCCAGGATTTGAGATAGGCACCAAGGTATACAAGCTAAGAAAGGCCCTGTGTGGATTGAAACAGGCGCCCAGGGCTTGGTATGAAACGCTGTCACAATTTCTCACCAGCAATGGATTTCGGAAAGGGAAGATTGATAGGACTCTCTTTCTTCTCAAGGATGGTGGTGACATGCTGATGGTGCAGATTTATGTCGATGACATTATTTTCGGGTCGAAGAATATAACTCTTTGTGAGAAGTTTTCTCAACTGATGCAGACATCATTTCAGATGAGCATGATGGGCAAGTTAACATACTTCCTAGGACTCCAGGTCCAGCAGTCAGCTGATGGTATTTTTATCAGCCAGAGGAAGTATACGAAGGATCTTATTCAGAAGTATTGCCCCGAGAAAACTAAGTCCCTAAGAATTCCTATGAGCACCAGCTGTCAGATATTTCTTGATGAGCAAGGAGAATCAGTTGATCCAACTGTTTACAGAGGTATCATTGGATCACTTCTCTATCTCACAGCCAGCAGACCCGACATTTCGTATTCAGTCGGAGTGTGTGCCAGATTTCAAGCAAATCCGAAGAAGTCACACATGGAAGCTGCCAAGAGGATAGTGAAATATCTGAAGGGGACTGAATCTCTTGGAATATGGTATCCCAGAAATGATGAGCTGACACTCATTGGATATTCAGATTCAGACTTCGCTGGATGCCGTATTGATCGCAAAAGCACCAGTGGTACGTGTCAATTTCTAGGACACAAGCTAATCAGCTGGTTTAGCAAGAAGCAGCACTCAGTTGCTACTTCTACCACTGAGGCTGAGTATGTTGCCGCTGCCAGTTGCTGTGCTCAAATAATTTGGATCAAGCAACAACTGGAGGATTATGAAGTGGACACTGGCTGTGTTCCAATCTATTGCGACAACAACAGTGCTATGTGCATCACGAAGAATCCGGTTCATCACTCCAGAACCAAGCACATAGATATTCGACATCACTTCATTCGTGATCATGTCGAGAAGAAGGATGTCAGCGTGGACTATATCAGAACTGAAGATCAACTGGCTGACATCTTCACCAAGCCACTACCAGAAGCAAGATTCAAGGAGTTGTGCATCAAACTCGGTCTCATGGAGATTGATGCGAGGCTTAATGATGAGGAAGAATGAGTCCAAGCTCTCATTCTATTCCTTCCTGGTGAATGCTGATTACGACTGAGTCCAAGCTCTTAGTCGTCCACATTCCTCAAATGATGTTTCTCAACATGTGGAGTCTTTCAACCACAGGTGGTATCTTCTGGCGGAACTTATCCCTCAAATGACTTAAGGAAATGAGTCCCAGCTCTCATTTCATCTTGCCAGCATTTATCATCAGCTGAAGCGAAATTGGGTCCCAGCTCCCAGTTTCAAGTAATAATGAAGGAGTGGATTTCTTGAAGGGAAGATTATGCGGATTAAAATTGAGTCCCAGCTCTCAATTTTCGTTCTTTCAAGATATCAGCAGACAACTGGTGGTACATCCACGACTGGTGAAAATTGAGTCCAAGCTCTCAATTTTTACAATCTCTTGTTGCCAGCTGATAACTGATGGAAGTCTGCCAGCAGGAAGAACTATCAGCAAGTATGAATCAGTTGCTAACTGATAAAGAGGCCAACCAGTTAGGGGGAAGTATGCGACTGGCATATGCTACTGATGACCAGTCAAGCCAGCGGTCTCAGAAAAGGCGGGATTGTTCAAATCCAAGTAGCGTGTACAGCCCTCAGAATTTAATGCGGCATTTAAATGCCACATTTAATGCGCACAGTGACTGCGCAGTCCGCCTTTTGGTTACCACCAATCGCTGAGCGCCACGTCAGCTACACGGCGCATCCCACGTCAGCACGACCGCGCACGTCGCACAGGGAAACGGGCCTGCTGATGACCGTCGATCCCCGCTTGCTGAGCGTCAATCCTAGTCGTCTGATCTTGCATGGACTTGGGTATAAATACCCGATGCCTTTCGTCGGATTAACCTTTTACGATCCTTCAAATTTCAGAACCCTAAATCTGTTCATATCTCTTCATCTTCCTTGAGATTTTTTTTTCTGAAATTATGGCTTCATCTTCCCGACAACCAGCTGATAACACACCATCTACATCTTCTTCGTCTGGTTCACCAGACTTACCTATTGCAGAAGCCCACATGCCGACTTATACTGGCATCGTAAAAATTGAAGATATTGATTACACCCTCCCATTCGCTCGACTGGTTCAGTTGAACAAGCCGGCAACCAGGGCTCAGCTCTCGAACGCGCAAATGAGGGCGGCGCAAGTTCAGAAAGAAAAGATTCTGAACGAGAAACTGGCGCGCAAGAATTATGGGGAGGAGTTGATCGAGATGATCGACCGGGAAGGCCTTCGTCAGTATCTGACGGCAAGGCCCGAGACCTTCCATCCGCACATGGTAGCCGTGTTTTATGCTCGGGCCGTGGTTGCTGACGACAGGAGGTCGTTCACTACATCGGTGTTCGGCCACCTGATCACCGTCACCGCCGAATACCTCGCCAATCTCTTCGGCTTGAGGAATGAAGGAGAGGAGGTAGCCACGTATCATCAGGATGATACGGTGGAGTTCCGAAGGAGATGGGCACAATGGAAGAGGGCCGAAGTCACCGTCTTCCGGACTGGCATGAGGAAGTCCGAAATGGAGGACTACTGGCAGATGGTATGCGACATCGTTGTCAGAATGTTGCAGTGCGAAGTCGGATCCTACGCCGAGCTGAGTCTGCGCAAGTTTTCAGTGATGTGCGCGCTGGTCGATGGGATTGAGGGCAACTGGGCCGAGTTCTTCTTCGGCCGGTTGCTGGAGAATGTAGCCAGGAACGCCAACATTCCAATTGATGGGACGTTCGCTCACTCCGTATCCTTTGGGCTGCGGATCAGCCATATCTTGGAGATGGAGATTGGAGATGGAGTGGACCAGGGGGAACAACTGGTGAGTTCGGACTTCATTCCGCCCACCAAGGAGCAGGCCAAGCTACCTCGCCCTGACTACCATAAGCCGCGGAGGCTGAAGGGAAAGTCAGCAGTGGATCCAGCTGAGGTTGTTTCGGAGGAAGAAGAGGAGGATAAGGGGGAACAGGTGCCAGTCATGGCACAGCCGCTGACGGAGGAGGCAAGGGCCGAGCTGAAAAGAAAGATGGAGACTGAGTCTCTTTTTACTCAAATGGAGGAGGCGGAAGTGGATGCTTCTGGCAGTCGCCCTCAGCCAGTTCAGCAGGTGCCAGTCACCAAGAAGACCTCCCGCAAGAAGCCCAAGACTTCTCAGCACCAGCAGCCACCATCAGCTGTGGCATACAACCCCGAGTCTGGGAAGATCTCCATCCCAGTCAAGAAGTCCATTCTGGGGCTGACTGAGGAAGAAACGCTGGAGAGGATGACCCGGAAGAGGAAGAGGGTCCAAACCAGAGCTCAGCGGGTGATGGAGCAGGCTAAGAAGGAGAGAAGTGCCTCCATTGTCAGGAGGAAGCAAGCCAAGGCAAGGCTGAAGGCCTTGGCAGCCCAGCGAAAATTAGAGGCTGAGCTGGCAGCCCGCGATGAAGCCTATGCCAAGGTGCAGGCTGAGCATGAGGCCAGGCGACAGGCAGAGCTGGCCGAGCAGATGAGGCTGGCTTCCAGGGGCAAAGGAAAGGCGCTCACAATTCCAAGTGCCAGCCGATCAGCACCAGCACCACCAGGCGAGCTCTTTCCTGAAGAAACATTTGAACGCCTGCTGGTGATGGGCGCTGACAAGGATGTACTATCCCTTGTGGATGAGTACCAGCCGGAGGAGGAAGCTGTTGATGTACCTCCACCCGCGCAAGGGGGTGGTGGAGGTGATGACGATGTCCCACTGGCCGCGCAAGGGGGTGCCAGTGGAGGAGAAGAGCGGGCGACCACCCCGGTACAACTGGCGAGCTTCTCGGATGTCAGTTCTGAATCCGAGGAGGCAGAGGAGATTGCAGAGGAGCCGAGGGCTGAGGAGCCAGAGCAGGAGCCAGCTGAGGAGGTGGTATCTTACTCCACGGTGCAGAGGATGGAGCCCAGGGATCTGTTCCCCGATATTGATGATAAGGCTCGACGTTCTGCCAGTCGCCCCCGATCTACAGATGCCTCGACATCAACTTCCGGGCGGCCAGCAGCATCCTCTTCATCACCAGCTAGGCGCGCACGAACTGAAAGGCGCCCTTATATGCTCTGCATCCAGGAGTATCAACTGGTTGATGAAGATGCCTTCCAGGCTCTAGTGACAGGGGTGCACCGCTGGGAGCAGCGAGGGGAGATGGCCTTTTATAATTCAAGAGTGCCAGAGCCATCTGCATTCAACATCATACCCTTCAGCGGACTCCCCCACCAGTCGGTATATGCATCGAGGATCTCAGACTGGTGCCTGCCCCTGCAGCTAGTGGAATATTTCAATTCCACCCTCTACGAGTATGCTGAGAACATTACGGCTGAGGTGGAGAATGCCGTCAATGACGAGATGATAGCCAACTACCGAAGGCTCTGGAGGGTGGATCCGGAACTTGGTCTAGAGTTCCGGAGATGGTTGATTTTTGACAGATGCCAGCGCCTGCTGACGGTGGAGAAGCGGGCGGTGCTTTATGCCAGGCTGGGTCTTGGCTACTGGAGAGCCGAGGAGGAGTGGGCTCATGCTTTCATGGGCACTGATCCAGAAAGCCCCCAGCAGTTGTCTACAAGAAGAATCCAGCGTCGATTGCTGAAAATTGCAGAATACAGACAGCTGACTGGAAGCTCCGGCCTCCCGCCTTTGAAAAAGCTCAAGTTACCCTTCCTCCAGTTCCGAGTAACCAGCCGGGGGTACCAGCTAACATACGCGCTCCGTCGCATCAAAGTGCTGGTTACCCTCCCGAGGATCCCTCCCTACCATGCTGTCTTGTTCGACATGGCGGCCACTGCATTGCTGATTGACCATATTGTGGAGGAGGATCCCTCGCGTAGCCTGTGGCTGATCCCTGCCGTCGCTGCTGTTCCAAATGTTGTGGAGCTGGAGCACTTTGACTGGCAAGTGGAGGCAGATTCAGAGCAAGTCCCGCCAGCATCAGCTGAGATGCTGGTGGAGGAGTCAGCCGCAGAAGAGGAGTCAGCAGCAGCAGCAACAGCAGTACCAGCAGATGCACCAGCAGCCGCTGCAGAGCAAGTCGTAGAAGGGCCAGCTGGAGCTGACACTGAGATGGCTGAGGCCTCATCTGATGTGCCCTCTACTTCTCTGGCGCTGTCAGCAGAGCCTATCTCCGAGGTCCATCCGCCTGCGCAACTGGTTGCTCTCTTTGATGCCAGGATGGACCAGCGTTTTTCCTCCTTTCCGAGCAGAGATGGCGCAACAAATGGGGTCATTCACCTCTGGAGTGTCCTCCTTTTTGGCGCGGATCCAAGAGGGGGAAAGTGCGCGAGCACGGGCTGAGGCTGAGAAAGCTCGCCTTGCTGAAGAGGAGAGGAGGATAGCTGCTGAGGAAAGGGAGAAGAGCAGACAAGATATGGCGGCCCTTACAGAGATCTTGAGGAACTTAGCAAATCGCAATCAATCACCAGGATCATCTTCTCAGCCATAGTCTAGCATCTTCATTTTGTGTAAGTATTTGTATCTCTAGACTAGTCAGTTTTCTATCCTGTACTTGTAACTGCAACATCTTTAATGGATTGATTACTGACAAGTTGACGACAATTCCTCATTGTCCAACAAATTGTCTGAGTATTGACTTACCAGCTGAACTTACACATTTTGTGTAATCAGCACCTGCACTCCATTTGATATTTTTTTTTAATTCTAACCTGGCTCAGATTTTACTTCATAATTTAATCGAGCAATATCTCTCCCAGTTTGAGGGGGAAGATTTTTAGGTTAGAGCTGATGTGAGGAAGTGGTTTCATGGGTTTAGATCTG
>JAPKLW010002421.1:0-29526 GCA_026898455.1 Plectranthus barbatus
CGACGAGATAACTGGATGTGTTTGTTCGCATTGTATGATTGTTAATTCAGACAGGAGTTGTTTATTGCAAGTCATTAATGATTACCAGTATATCAAACATAACATTTCCCAATATACCAATCATAATGCTTTTATGTATACAATTCCAACACCCCGCAGAGGGATTGGAACTAAAATCGTAAGAATTTACACTTATCACGATGATTCCGCCCGCGTGTTGGCTGCAGCGTTCACGTCAACTACCTCTAAGGTTGGCTATTACCTACACCTAAGAGATAAGGAATAGGCTCAAGTGCAATTCAATCCCTCAAAGGAAAGTAAACAAGCAAATTTGATATCAACTCATCACAATATCCATTCTACAACACTCACAATTGAATTTAGTTCTTCATACCTTGAGTTGAGTACAAATCAATAAGAGAAATGAGAGAATCCATTACAAAATATCAAGGTCTAAGTATGATCTCCTTTGATTGCCTTCCTTGGACTTGATCTTCCTTCCTTCTTTCTAGATCTTCACCAAATTGGAAGAATTTAGTTTGAATCTCCTTGAATTTGGATTGGGAATGGTTTGGAGATGAATCTAGAGAGAGCTCTCGTGACGGTTATTTGAAATCTGACCAAAATTTCTTTTAAAATGTGAAAATCCTCCTTTTATAGACGAGCTCCCAGGGCCTCGGATCGCCTGAGCCACCCATGGCCCACCCGAGCAGGCTGGAAATTTCAGACCATGAAACCCCGCATTGGCTCGGCCGAGCGAACCCTCTCAAGAGCCAGCTTGATCGAGCACTGTTGGGTCGGCCAAGCCAAGTCTTTGTCCAATGGCTCGGTCGAGCCTGCCTTGGCTCGGCCGAGAAATTCCTCTGAAATTCGGTTTCTTCACTCCTTTGCTCCGCTCGGTCGATCCAACTTCCTTTTAACCTTTGGCTCAGACGATTTACCTCCAAAACTCACCCAAAAGTGCTATAATATGCTAAAAACCTATCCTACAACATTCAAAACACAAAAACACGAAAACACGACAAAAGAACAACGAAAACATATGATATGAGGGTAAAATGAATGCAAACATGCACGCACACACATCGAAATATAGGTCATTTTACACACATATTACCGGCCGAGCGAGCTCTCTATCCGACTTGGCTCGGCTGAGCCAGGCTCAGCTCGGCCGAGCCTGCTCCCTGAACTCCAGCCAGCTCTGCTCAGTCGAGCCTGCTTCCCTTTGGCTCCCAGCTCAGGCAAAAATCCTCCAAAACTAAGCAAAAAATGTTGCTTTATGCTCAAAACCTAACCTACATCATCCGAAACACACAAAACACGAAAACACAACAAAAATAAGGAAAATGCGTATGATATAGGAGTAAAAAGGCCACAAACATGCACACTCACACATCAAAATATAGGTCATATTACGCACATATCATAATCCCCAAAACTTGAACCTTTGATTGTCCTCAATAAAAACAAAGTAAAGTCGTTAATCTACCTCGTAAAATACCTCATAACTCATCAAGATAATCTTAGCATGTTCAAGTAAAACGAGATTATCACCTAATTTTGTGACCAAGTTAATGCTAAGGACATGAACCACTCTTCAAGAAAGCACTCCCTCACGTATATAGGGACGATGAGATTCACTCAATCACAAGATATCGAGCTTGATTTCCATAAGCTTGCATCCATTCTCACAACTATACTACAATGAGTTAGTTTCAAGAATCAAAAAGGACTTTTCGAGGGTTGTAACATGGCTAACTAATAGGTAGGTGGTTTTGGGCCAAAGTGACTAAACTTCTCAATTTCCCAAAACCCCCCAAACTTGTTCTCTTCAACCACTTCAAACCCCAGGCATATTCATTTCACAACACATTTTTTTTTCCTTTTCTTTTCTTTCCTTTTTCTTTTCTTTTTTCTTTTCTAGCACCATAATTCATTCATTTCAGGCGTGCCTCTCCTTCTTTTCAACCACTTGCACCAAAAAATTTTGTTGGTGCCTCATTTTCAAGGATTCAAACCAATCCTTTATTACATGTCTTTCATGCCTCAACATTTTCAACATCACAAATCCAATCAATTCCCAACCTAACTCTCATCACCGTATTCACCCTTATACAGTTTTTCTCCCCAAACTTGATCCTAATCATATCAAAGAATATTAATCAATAAAGCTCAATCACGGGGGTCAAAGATAAGAAAGGCAACTCAATGTTAACAACCACCTTATACTCCCGGTGTGAAAGGTAGGACTAAGAATCAATGGCCTAATATCATTTTCAAGTCACACACTCATGCCAATAGATAGAGAACGGATGCAAGCTCTAGATTTCGTACTCTCAATCTTGCCTCTCACAAACGACATAGATATGAAAATATCAAGGCTCAAAACTCACGGCTTTTTGTCTAGTCCTATGCATTAACTAAACACAAAACTCGACAATTCAAAAGTTAAACTTATGTCATGCTTCGAAAACTAGATTCTGCCCTATCATTGGTTGAGGTAAACATCAAACTTCACCTAGTAAATCATGATTAAATCTCAAGCCTCATTTGGGTTCATCACACACGCACAAGCACACAACAACCTAAAAACAATCTACATGCAATGAAACAATTGGCAAGAGCAACGATAGAATGCGTTACCCATCGGTAGCCACAATCGAACCGCTTCTCCAATGCCTTATTTGTACCTACTCAATATCAACACAAACACCACCAAACAATTGAGCATAAAACAAACCATTAAAGCTCTCATTTCCACCTGACTTTCCACAAACAAACAATCAACAAAAATAACACAATATCTTCTAGTTCCACCATACAAACCAATCCATTCAACATATCCACAAACCAAGCGAAATATGAAGTATAAAATAATGCTAGCTCACTAATAATTCCATCCAATCATCATCAAATTCAACCATTAAAATCAAACATCCAAATCCCAAATCCAAATATCCAAAGTAGATTCAATCAATCATTATACAACCAAATCGAAGATAGAATCATCAATCAACAACAAACTAAACTAATAAGAAAGATAAAAAGATAGAGAGATAGAGGAGGAAAATGAACCAAGACACCGACTACCGGTGCATACCCCCAAACTTAGTCAAGTGAGACTAAGTTTGCCAAAATGTAGGCGGTGCGTCATCACTCACTCTATCCTTCAAATGTCCCTTCAACGTCGTTCTATTGGCAGCAAAATACCCTCCACTTTGCGAGGCATGACATTCCTCCATTATCCGTCTCCACTCTCCATGGTGCACACATCTCTGAATGACTCCATCTACACATCTACAAAACAAAAAAAGGATCCTCCTAATAATAAAACCGCACATCTTTACGAAACTTCTTCCTTTGATGGGGTTTTATGTTAGGAGGAAACACTCCGGCAACATGAAAATTGGAAAAGTCAGCATACCACGGAGTGTTATAAGCCACATGTAAGACATGCTCATCCGGGAAATTATCATTAATGCACCGTTCATTTTCATCTCCCCTAACCGGCTCCTCTAATCGGGACAAATGATCAGCAATCACATTCTCACATCCTTTCCTATCCCTGATTTCTATATCAAACTCCTGCAACAATAAAATCCACCTAATGAGTCTAGGTTTTGCATCCGATTTCTTAAACAAATATCAAATAGTAGCATGATCCGTGTATATAGTCGACCTAGCTCCAATCAAATAAGCACAAAATTTATCATATGCATAAACTACGGCTAGAAATTCTTTCTCAGTTAAGATGTAATACGTTGAGCCGGGTTTAGCATCTTACGAGCATAAACAATTATCCCAAACACTTTATCCCTAATTTGTCATAAGGCCACTCCAAATGCAACATCACTTACATCACACATCAACACAAGCTATTCATGCCAATTAGGTGAAATAAGAATCGGGGCAGTCACAAGAACCTTTTTCAACTTCTCAAAAGCACATACACATGATTCATCAAAAAAAAATGGCACATTTTTCTCAGGCAAACAACACAAAGGTTTAGTTATTTTAGAGAAATCTTGAATAAACCTCCTATAAAATCCAACATGTCCTAAAAAACTCCTCACACCTTTCACCAATTTCGGAATTGGTAATTGGTCAATAGCACAAATCTTGGCCTTATCTTCTTCTAAACCTCTACTAGAAATTTTATGGCCTAACACAATTCATTCACAAACCATAAAATGGCATTTTTCCCAATTAAGAACAAGGTTTGTCTCTTCACATCTAGCAAGAACAATTTCTAAGATTTTTAAACATGCATCAAAGGAATTACCATAAACCGAAAAATCATCCATGAATACCTCCATAATCTCCTCAATGAGCCCATGGAATATAGCCATCATGCATCGTTGGAATGTAGCCAGAGTGTTACAAAGACCAAATGGCATTCGCCGGTAGGCAAAAATTCCATAAGGGCACATAAAAGAAGTTTTGTGTTGATCCTCCGGTGCTACCATGATTTGATAGTAACCCGAATAGCCACCCGAGAAACAATAGTGAGAGTGCCCTGCAAGTCGATCAAGCATTTGGTCAATGAATGGTAAAGGAAAATTATCTTTGCGAGTACCTAAATTCAAAGCACGATAATCAATACAAAACCGCCACCCTTTTGTTGGTCTCTTCAATACTTTGTCTCTATTTTCCTTTACTACCTTTCGAATCCCCCTTTCTTTGGCACCATATGCGTGGGGATTACCCACTCACTATCACTTGGAGCATAGATGATATTATTGTCAAGCAACTTGAGCAGCTTTTTCTTCACCACCTCTTGCATCATAGGATTCAACCTCATTTGTGGTTGTCATTTAGGCTTGCACGTTTCCTCTAGAAGTATCTTGTGCATGAAAATGGCGGGGCTTATTCCTTTGATATCAGAAAGTTTCCAACCAATGGCTGACCGATGCATCCTCAAAACACGAAGCAATTTCTCAACTTCGCACCTCGAAAGTCCGGTTGAGATGATTACCGAATATGTCTTGTTTTCACCCAAGAATGCATACTTTAAATGATCTGATAACTTCTTCAATTCCACTTCCGGTGCTTTATTCTTCATCTCTATCTTCCTTTGTTTAGCTTCATCCTCCTCTTCTTTTGTTCTTAATTCCAAGAATCTAACCTCCCATGTGATGGGTCAATAGGAAAATTATCCAATACTCGGACATACTCCACCATGTCTTCCCTTACTTCTTCTTTGTTATCAACCACATTCTCCATATAATAAGAGTTTTGTAAAACCATTACTAATGGCTCACGTCCTTCTCCTTTCTCAAGGTTCGGGTTTTGCACAACTTTTACCATGTTGCAATTCTTCTCGTTCTCATCCTTCATGCTTCTCTTCATGGCTTTTGGAAAAGAGAAAGTGATCTTTATTCCATCAAATTGAAAGGTTAACTGGACATTTTTCATATCGAACAATGCTCCACCGGTGTAAAAGAACGGGAGTCCCAAAATCAAAGAAACATCTCCATCATTTTCCATGTCAAGTACCACAAAATCAGTTGGAAATATAAAGTCACGCACTTTGACCAAAACATCTTCCACAATTCCCTTTGGGTATGATAAAGACAGGTCTGCCATTTGGATTGTCATCGTTGTTGGCTTAATCTCCCCTATTTCTAATTTCTTGAACAAGGATAAAGGCATTTGGTTGATGCTAGCCCCCGAATCACACAAAGCCCGTGTTACTTCATTTCCACCAATTATACATGAAATAATGAAGCTTCCCGAATCTTTCCTTTTCAATGGAATCATCCTTTAAATCACGACAATTCATTCCTCAAAAAGGTTCACCGTCTCATATTCACCAATGCCACACTTACTCTTTTGGGTTAACATTTTCTTCAACATTTTAATGTACCCTGACATCTCTTGTAGAACCTCCAGTAAAGGAAGATTTATTTGGATCTTGCTCTGCTCAAGATTTCGAGCAAACTTCTTGTTCTTCCTACTTTTCTCAAACCGTTGAGGAAACGACATAGGAGGAATGGATTCTTTCTCCGAATATTTATACACGGTTACTTCTTGTTCCTTTACTTCCTTTGGTATGACTTCTTCTTCCTCTTTGAATGCAACCTTCTTCCTAGTTCGTCCATCGGTCTTCTCCTTTTCACCTTCATGTGCCCCTCGCTTTGGTCCTTCATAGGAATGCCTTCTTCTAGTTGTTTTGGCTCCACATGCCCCTTCAAGAAGACCTTCTTCCTTTCCACTCAATTTTTGCACTATACAAGACAGTTGTGACTTGATATTTTCCAATAATTCCTCATTTTTCTCACACTTCCGCTCAATGTCTTCCTTTATTTCCGGTATCCCCTCTTTCTCCTCCAAATACAAATGATTCGGTTCATTCCACCAAGATTGTGATGATAAACTCGGCCCTTGCCATGTATTATATGGATATTCCCCACTATATGGCTCATAATCGATCTCTCAATGTCTCCTCCAACTATGGTCCATAGTATAAACATCTCTTCTATACTCATCACCCTTTTTTTCGAGCTCACACATCAACCTCTCCATTTTTTCCTGCATCGAAGCCATTTGATCTCGTAAGGTTTCTATCTCACTCCTTTCTCTCACCGTCTTCACTGCCTTATATTCCATCCTTCCTCTTGGCCATTCACAACTATTATCAGCTATCCGCTCAATCAAACTCCATGCATCCTCTTCTTCTAAATCAAGAAACACTCCTCCCGATGATGCATCCAACAACATCTTCGACTCATAATCCAAACCTCCAAAAAATTGACAAATAAGTTGACTTCTTGCTATCCCATGCCTAGGATATTTTCGAAGAAGCTCACGAAACCGATCTCGTGCTTTATAAAGTGGTTCGTCATATCATTGCCCAAAGGATGTTTTGTCGGCTCGCCTCTTCGATGTCAAGCTAGGCGGAAAGACCTTGAAAAAAAAATTCTCTCGGAGTTCATCCCATGTAGCAATGCTCGACTTATCCAACCCCTCAAACCAATTCCTAGCTCCATCGCGTAGGGAAAACAAAAATAGCCGCAACCTTATTTGATCTTGTGGAACTTGATTAATTTTTATCGTATATGTGATCTCCAAGAACCTTGATATGTGGACATTTGGATCCACCGTAGCATGCCCCCCAAATTGGTTATTTTGGATCATCTGCACCAGCTGCGGTTTGATCTCAAACAGAGTTGCATTAACTCCCAACCGGAATTCTCGGTTGTTTGTTCCCCTTGCGGTCTAAACAGATTTTGGAGCAGTCTTCGTGGTCCATTTCTCTCGTTCATCATTGCTTTCATAAGTTCAAGTTGCCTCTCCAATTCCTCAATTCGAACAGTATCCTCACCATGGTTGTCCATTTCAAACTCAAATTCAATGTTATCTCTCTTTTTTCGGAACTTCCTCTCTTCAAGCTCATGAGCTTTGGATCAAGTTATCATATACCACCTACAAAACTTCACAAAAGCCATTTACAATACCAAGACAAATCCACAAAAAAACAAAGCAAGAACAAAAATCACACAAGAACTAACAATTACAAAACAAATGATCAAACATCTAACATACAATATCCATACTTTCAAGAATATCTAAAGACCTACAAAAAAGAAATCCCCGGCAACGGCGCCAAAAACTTGATGTTGTGTAAAAACACTTGTCATGTTAAAATTATCAATCCAAGGTTCTTTTCAACTTCGCCCTATAGAATGCTCTTTACTCGTATGGAATTTTATAGTTAGGCAAAACTTAAGTCGTTGAGTTGTTCTATTAACTAGGCAAAAACATAAACTAAGCTAAGCATAAATGAAGTAATGCACAATACCAATCATGATTGAATAGAAACTTGTAAATCAACCAATCAAACTTTTCAAACTAGGTAGACAAAGTAGCAAGTTCAATCTATGAGATAAGAGTGAGTGTTGTGTGAATATCCAATGTGTTCAATTTAGATTAAATCGTGATGTAAACTCAATTTAATTCAGTATAAAGTAGCTAACCCCTTGTCACGGCGAGTGATATGTGTGTAAAATGACCTAATTCTTTATGTGTGAGCGTGCATGTTTGTGGCCATTTTACCTTCATATCATATGTTTTTGTTGTTCTTTTGTCGTGTTTTCGTGTTTTTGTGTTTTGAATGTTGTAGGACGTGTTTTGAGCATAAATTAGCACTTGTGGTTTAGTTTTGGAGGCAAATTGCCAGAGCCAAAGGTTAAAAGGAAGTTGGATCGTCCGAGCGGAGCAAAAAGAAGGAAGAAACCTGATTTCAGAGAGATTTCTCGGCCGAGCCAGGGCAGGCTCGACCGAGCCGTTGAAACTGAGGCCTGGCTCGGCCGACCCTGCAGTGCTCGACCGAGCCTGTACTTTAAAGGATCCGCTCGGATGAGCTAAGCCTGGCTCGGCCGAGCCATTGCGGGTTTTGGCAGTTTCTGGCAGTTTTCCACTTAGCTCGGGCAAGCCAAATTCGGCCCGGGCGATCCGAAGCCCTGTTAGCTCGTCTAAAAAATGGGGATCTTCGAATTTTGAAAGAACTTTTGGTCAGATTAGAAATAACCGTCACGAGAATTCTCTCCCAATCCATCTTCCAAACACTCCCCATCCACATCCAAGGTGATCTAGGCCACATTCCTCTAAATTCGGTGAAGATCAAGGAAGATCAAGAGGTAGATTGAGTACAAGGAAGACAATTAAGGAAGATCATCATTTGACCTATCAATTTGTAATGGATTCTATCATTTCTCTATTGTATTGTACACAATTGAAGGTATGAGGAACTAAACTCTATTGTGAGTATTGACTGGATGGATATTTTGTTGAACTGAGATTGAATTTTGACTATTTACTTTTCTTTGAGAGCTTGAATTGCACTAGAACTTGTTCCTTACCTCTTAGGTGTAGGTAATAGCCAACTTAAGAGGTAGTTGACGTGAACGCTGTAGCCAACACGCGGGTGGAATCGTCGGGAATAGTGTAGATTCATACAATTTTGGTTCCAATCCCTGTGTGATGCTAGGTCGTAGGGCAACAATTAACGTTCTATTTGGAGTGGTCTAGAGCTTAATAACGTAGCTGTTTGAGAGTCTTAGCATCATCAACCGTTAGCTCACCGTGACAAGGGGTTCGCGAGTGTAGGGTCGATTTCTCAATCTCCTATGGATTAGACATGGTTTACAACATGATTTGACTCAAACTAGACACAATTGACATTCATTCAATGCTCACTCTTATCTCATTGTTGCACTTGATACTTTTTCTTCCTAGTTGAAGTGAATCGATTGTTGAAAGTTTGTATGATAATAGAACATGTTTGGATTTATGCTTTATTTTATTATTGCAAAGTGGTAGCCGTGTGAAGCACACACAAATAACACGTTAAAATTATCAATCCGGTCTCTTTCTCATTTGCTCAAGTGGATATCATCTACTCCATTGAAGGGTATTAATAGCTAGGTAACACAATAGTCGTTGGTTTTTATCTATCTAGGCGATGAATTGTAAACAAAACCTTTTAGGCAAACAATCAACTAGTAAACTAATTGCAACTTCTCCAAGCAAACAATTAAATCAATTGTATAGGTAGATCAAGATAGCAAATCCAACAACTTAGAAGATAGTGAGTGATTGTAAACTTCAATTGTTCCGAATTAAACCAAGTTATGTTGCAAACTAACTTTAATTCTTATGAGGTTGAGCAACCGACTCTCATGTCGATAGTCACTTGCTACAGATAACTAGCGGTAGATGACAATAAGAGTTGCAAACAACTACGTTATTAACTCCTAAGTCACTCCCAACCGACCATCGATTATCACCCTACAATCCTAGCACTGTACATGGATTTGAACTAGAACTATAAGATTATGCACTTATCACGACGATTCCGTCCACGTGTTGGCTGCAACGTTCACGTCAACTACCTAAAGGCTGGCTATTACCTACACCTATTAGGCAAGAACAAGCTCAAGTGCAAATCAACCCCTCATAGGAAAGTAAACAAGCATAATTGATTCAATCCATCACAATATCCGTAATACAACACTCACTAATGAAATTAGTTCTCCATACCTTGAGTTAAGTACAATACAAATTGGAAATTCAAAGAATTTATTAAAAAACTTCAAGGTCAAAGATTGTTCTTCTTCGGTTGTCTTCTTTGAATCCAATCTACCTCTCTTCCTTCTTCAATCCTCACCAAATGTATGGAATGTGGCTTGATTCTACTTGATTTCGGTTGGGGAGATGTTTTGAGATAAATCTTGGGAGAAGTATCATGACAGTTATTCTAATTTTGGGCCAAAGTTCTTCAATTAACTGATTTTCCCCCTTTTATAGGCGAGCAAACAGGGCCTCAGATCGCCTTTTGCCAACAATGGCTCGCCCGAGCCAACCTGGGAACTGCAGCAGTCTGGGAGACACGATCTGGATCAGCCGAGCCAGACCCGCTCGACCGAGCCTGCTCTCTGCCAGCCAGGCTCGATCGAGCCTGCACTTCTCGGCCGAGTGAGCCCTCTGCCCGGCTCAGCTCGGCCGAGCTTGCTTCGCTCGGTTGGGCGGGTCCTCCAAACTTCCAAAACTCTCCTTTGGCTCCGTTTGGATGAACCAAACCTCCTCGGACTCCAAACTCGGAAGATTTTCCTCCAAAACTCCACCAAATATGCCATATTATGCTCAAAACACATCCTACAACATTTCAAACTCAAAAACAAGACAAAAGAACAACGAAAGTATATGATATGAGGGTAAAATAGCCAAAAACATGCACGCGAACACATCAAAAAATAGGTCATTTTACACACATATCACAAAGCTTGTTATGATTTTTGCCTAGCTAGATATAAAACTCAATGACTTTTGTTTGCCTTGCTATAAATTCCTTCAAACGAGTAAATGATGTTCACTAGAGCGAATTGAAAGAACCTGGATTGATAAATTTAACGTGAGATAATGTTGAAATTTAACCGTCATCACATTTTTGGCGCCGTTTCCGGGGAATTCTTTTAGTAGGTCTTGTGAAATTATTAGAAGTTTGAAGAATTGTATGCTAGGTGTTTTAGGAAATGTTTGTGTGAATATTGTTACTAACATTTGTTTGCTAATTGTTCTAGTTTGTTTTGTTGAATTGTTTTGTTTTGTAATTGGTTTTGTTGATTTTTCCTTGGTAGTTTATGATCACTCGATCAAAGGCTAGGTAGCTTGAGGAAAGAAAATTTCAAGAAAGGAGAGGAAATATTGAGATTGATTTGGATATGGCTAACCAAGGAGAGGACACGGTTAGGATCGAAGAGTTAGAGAGACTACTCGAGTTAATGAAAGTTATGCTAAATGAGAGGAATGGTCCTCGGAGACCAGTTCAAAACCTTTTTCGACATCAAGGGGAACCGATAACGGGAGGTTTTCGGTTAGGAGTGAATGCCACACAATTTGAAATAAAACCACAGTTGGTCGAAATGATTCAACACAACCAATTTGGGGGACACATAACCGAGGATCCAAATGTTCATATATCTCGATTTTTGGAGATTACAGACACTATAAAGATCAACCAAGTTCCTCAAGATCAATTACGGCTATGGTTATTCTCCTTTTCCTTGAGGGATGGAGCTAGAAATTAGTTCGAAGGATTAGACAAATCAAACATTGCCACTTGGGTAGAATTGAGAGAAAAGTTTTTATTCAAGTTTTTTCCGCCAAGTTTGACTTTGAAGAGAAGGGCCGATATCACATCGTTTGGGCAAAGGTACGATGAACTGCTCTATGAAGCGTGGGATCGGTTCCGAAAGCTTTTACGTAAATGTCCTAGACATGGTCTTTCTTGGAGTCAACAAATTTGCTAATTCTATGGGGGACTAAACTATGATACGAAAGTAATGATGGATGCTTCATCGGGGGGTGCATTCCTCGATCAAGAAGAGGACGAAGCTTGGAAAACGATTGAGAAAATGGCTTAAAATAGTTTCCATTTGCCCAAAGAACGAAAATATTATCGATCGGTAAATTGGTCAACGAGGCTAAGGAAAGTGAGGAGTTTAAGAAGCAAATAGCGGCCATGCAAAGAAAGCTTGACGCATTATCTACCTCGGGGAATAGAAATGAGGAAATGATGGTGGTTCATCATGAAGAGTCATACCCGAAAAGTGTAAATTTTGTTAATCAAAGGATGGGATACCATGGTCATCCACAATACAATCCGCCAGGTAATATGTACTACCATCCATCTAACCGGTTTCACCCCAATTTCTCCTATGCAAACCTAAACAATGCTCTTAATCCTCCGTTATAACTTGAAGGGGAAGGTAGTAGCCAAGGGGGATATGCAGGGGGAAATAGTAGATATGCTACCCAAGAGCCGAGGAGGAATCCAAATGAGGAAATAGGTAAGAGATTTGAGAAATACGATGGCATGTTCGCAGAAATTCAACTTCAAATTTCTTCAATTGCTAAACAATTGAGTGGGAAGCATCAAGATGGGACATTCCCGAGTGATACCGAAGTGGTACAAAAGAAAGGATGTGTTGGGAAATTTGGCTAAGTTTCCTTTCCCCAGTAGCTACTTGTTTAGATTCTAGTTTGGTGTTTTGGTGGATCAAATCCTAAGTCCTACCAGCGTCAGTTTGTCTCTAGAATAGCTCTAGTCTCAAATGTAAAGTCCTGTTTAGGTCTTTTGAGTTGTAAGTCGCAGCTGATCAAGACTCATGCTGGTTACTGTTCACCAGCATGAGATGTACTTACCAGTTGAGAGAAGTCTCACCAGCAAGCGACTGACAAGACTCGTGCTGACACTGTTCATCAGCATGAGAAAGAGCGTACGACTGGCTACTGTTCACCAGTTGGGAAGGTTTTCATCAGCAGGCGGCTGACAAACCTTACCAGCAGAATAGGTGTTCTCACTGACACTGTTCACCAGCGGTGAAGTCACCAGTCATGGGAGATTCCAAGAGTTAACATCCAGACAAATTGGTAGACTTAGATTGTGCCAACGCAAGTCACCAGCAGAGACTGCCAGCACAAGATCACCAGTATGTTCTGCCAGTCGGATGTTACTAGCAGAATTCAAGATTTGCTCTCCCAGAGTCTTAGAGACAAAAAGAAGATTCGTCTGAGGAATAAACTGACAAAGTATGACTTTAAGGAGGATACCTTAAAGTCTATCAGTTCAAGACACCAGTTCCGATTCCTCGTACTGACGAATAATGCCGTTCTGACATAAAGAGATCAATGTCAGATAAAGTGGACAAAAGCATGGCGCTTTCCGGAAATTCCTACCTGCCGCCGTCAGAAGGACATGCGAGGACAGAGACCTTTTCCGGATGTGTCCAAACGGCTAGAAGATTTGAATGGGATCCCGCGTCTATAAATAGGTCGGAACCACCAACATTTAAGACGCTTGCAAGCTGACTCCCTGACATTCAATACTCTTCACCTACCGAAAGACTGCAAATTTATTACGCTCAAGCAAGTAGAAGCAAAACACTTTTGAGGCCTTTCTAAAGGCTATCCGTGTGTTGATTTATTCAAACACGAGACTTCAAGCTTCCAGCTTGTAAGTTACTGATCTCTTTGGTGTTCTTTCTCTTCTGAGGAAGTTCACAGCAGCTCTTGTGCCAGCCAGCACTTGAGTTATTACGGGCTTTTGCCGTATTGAGAAGATACGTTCTTGGGAGAACTAAACACCCAGTGAATCTGTGGAGGTTGAAGTGACGTGCTCGCACTCCACCAGCTGATCAGAGTTGAAGAAGGAATCAAGACCGGGAGCGGTTGATCTAGCGAAGTGGTGGACAAGGGTCGCACCAGCTAGAGATAGATCGTAGGCAACTTGTACCTGATTACTCTATAGTGAATTTCCAGTGCTACGACTGGAGAGTGGACGTAGATCAGTTGATCGAACCACTATAAATCCTTTGTCTTTTATCAGCTTTCTGCATTTCATACTGATTTAAAACCCAGCACCCAAGTGCTGGTGTATAACTGAAAACTGATATAACTGTGTAAACAAGGCTTAAAATATTCTAAGTCTTGAGCTACCAGCTGACGAGCCAGTCGCCAGTCAGCTGAGTACGTAGAGTGCAAGTTGACTTACCAGCTGACAAGGTCCCAGTCAGCTGAGTAACCAGCAGAGTGCAAGAAACGATTAACCACATTTT
This sequence comes from Plectranthus barbatus, assembly GCA_026898455.1. Taxonomy (NCBI): domain Eukaryota; kingdom Viridiplantae; phylum Streptophyta; class Magnoliopsida; order Lamiales; family Lamiaceae; genus Plectranthus; species Plectranthus barbatus. The sequence goes on from JAPKLW010002421.1 coordinate 14,118, forward strand.
CCGCTGCTAAGTTATACCCTGATAATCCGGGACCAACAGGATGTAATATGGTTGAAGGTGAAAGTAGGATGGAGGAAAAATTGGAAGTGATGACTCCTAATGTTGAAATGGTGGAAGTTGAAGAAGAGTCGAGTTTGGTTGTTGAAGATGAAAAGGAGGTTGAAGTACAGAAGGTGGAAGCAAAGAATGATGAGCAAACCGAGGATGTATTTCTTTGACTATGTGCGAAAAGGAGACATTGAAATGCTGCTACTGGAAGAGATTGAACGAGTGCCTATGTTGGATGAACTTGTTGGAGTGGAAATATTTCCGGATGATGAGCCATACGACGTAAGGAATAATGAACAAGAAAAGAAGAGCATAGCTAGCAAGAAGGAGGATTCGGGGGGCTTTTTGATTGGATGTGCAATTGGAGATGTTAATGTCGAGAAGGCCTTGTGTGACTCCGGAGCTAGTGTGAATGTGATGTCGTGGGACTTGTACAAAGAGTTGGATATTTGAGAACTTAAACCTACGAGTCAAGTCTTACAAGTGGCGAATCATACTTTAATTTGTCCTCGGGGGATAGTTGAAGATGTTCATGTGGAAGTATTGACATTTACATTCCCAGGAGATTTCCTTGTTGTGGATATGAAGAACAAGGGTAGCACTCAATTGATCTTCGGAAGGCCATTCTTACACATGGCCGATGCATTGTTTGATATGAAAAAAGGTGAGCTCACATTCCGATGTTGTGGCAAGGAAGTTGTGTTCACTTTACCTCCGAAGAGTGTAAATGGAAGTGAAGTTGAGAAAGCTGCGAAAAAGAAACGGATGAAGGATGTGCTTGATCCGGGCTTAATCATCATGGGCAATGAAATTGAAGAAAACGAAGATCCGGGGGATGAAGATGAGCTAGATCAAAGTAGATTGAAGAAGGCTCGAGTGGATATGGATCCACCTAGGAGTGAAAGAAAGATGTTTTTCTTCCCGGAGGATCATGTGACTATAGACCGAGGTATGAGTTTGGGATCCGCACCCTTTGATCATGATTGACTGTGAGGTATGGTCGTCGAGCTATCAACGTTAAAAAAGCGCTTGTTGGAAGGCAACCTAACGAATTTACATCTTGTTTCCTTTTATGTCTTGAATAAATGTTTTTTAATTGCTTGTGTTAGTTTAATGTTGTTTGTTGATGTGAAGGATTCTTGATTGTTTGTGGTTCTACTAGTTTGATTAGCAATGTGAATTAAGGTTGGAAATGTTGGAGGTGATGTGACTTGAATTATGTAGGAAAATGGTGGAAAAATCGAGAATGGGGGTTTTGCTCTGCCGAGCAATACAGGCTCGGCCGAGCTGGTTCGTGCATTGCGGACAGAGCCTTCGCTTGGCTGAGCGAGGCAGCCCAAAATCGCGTGGACAGAGGCCTCATTCAGTCGAGCCTTCTATTGCTCGGCTGAGCCGCACGCTAATTTTAAATAATCGGGTGATCCCCATTTCGCCCCATCTTCATTACGGTGGAAATTTCTCTTCTCCAATTCTTTAACCCCTATTGCCTTGATTTATCCTTATCTCACCCTTCAATTTTATTCATGGCTAGCAAACGAGCACGTGGTGAGTCTTCCTCTTCCTCCATTGCTCGCCCAAAGGGATTTGATGATGAGGAGTATGCTCGGTTCAAAAATCTGATGGCACGCCAAGTGGTTGGGACCAAATACCTTTGCAAAGAGACGTTGAAGGCACTAAAGTTGAAGGATGACGTGTGGAGCCTCCTCAAAGACATCGATTGGAAGAAGGTTATCTCGGCTTGTTGGCCGGGTTACATGGAGCTGTCCAGAGAGTTTTTAGCCTCCGTCACCATCATGAAGGGCACGGGTGGTATACCACTGTTTATGAAATTCAAGCTTCGAGGTAAAGATTATTTTTCCAAAAAGCGAAGATTGATGAGATTTATGGATGTGATGGTAATTCTGTATTCTTGCATGAAAATGTTAGTTTGGGGGATTTTTGGAAGGAGATCACTGGGATTGACTATGATAGGGAATTCAATATTAAGGATTGTAGAGCCACTTCAATTAGGAATCAGATTATACGTTATATTCAGAAGTTTGTTGCTGGTTCTGTGTGTGGGCGGTATGAGTCTAGCAATGTGATTACTGCTGAGTTATACATGCTTTATGCTTTGCTGAATGGGATTAAATTTTCTTTGGGGGCTATGTTAATGGATGCTTGGAGTAGGGCTGCTAATATTTGTACTTCGTCTTTTTGTTGTGGCATGATTACGCCAATTTTCGAGCATCTTGAGTTGTCGTTGTCTGGTCCTTTTGCTCTTGCTGTGTATTTGGACACTTCTTCTTTGCTTGCTGGAAGGTTTCTGGTTCCTGGGCAGAGGGGCGCTATTTACTACAAATTCGGGAAGTTTGCTTTGAGAATGCCTAATGAAGGATACACCACGGTATTGGATTTGAATGATCGATCAAATTGGTTGATGGACTCGTAGGATCATAAGGATGTGGTTGGTGTGTTGTCCACTGATTGGTATTTCTCTATCCTCCGTCATCTTTCGGCAAAGGAGCGGGCTAATCTGGAGGACGTTGGCCCGAGTACCCGCGCACCTACATGGCCCCAGTCCAGGATTGGCAGCAGCAGATGATGTCGATGATGCAAAGAACTGGTGAAACTGTTAGCTCTTTGTATTTATCTTTGTAGGGCTTGAATGCGAGGATGACTGCGATGCATGGTGATTTTTCTACTGTCAATGAAGGCTACATTACTCGATTCGACAGAGTTGATCGACGGATGGATGAGATACAAGCGAATGTTCGTGAGCTGCAACGCCGTGTCCCTATACCATATCAGTCCCGCAGAGCCCTCCAGCAGCAGCAGGATCCAATGGAGTGAGACCTCACCGCCTACCTTTTAACAAACTTAGTCTCACTTGACTAAGTTTGGGGGGAAGTGTCGGTAGTTGGTGATGTGATCTTCTCCTCCTCTATCTCTTTACTGCTTTCTAGTTTAGTTTAATTTGATTGGAGTTGAATGATTTAACTTTCGATTTGGTTGTATAATGATATTGATCTACCTTCACTTTGGATTTGAATGTGGATGTTATTTGGATGTTTTAATTTTAATTGAATGGGTACGTTGATGGATTATTAGCGAGCTTGCATGAGATTTTATTCTTTCTATTTTGTTTGGTTTGTGGATATGTTACATGGTTTGGTATGAATGGTGGAGCTAGTGGATATTGCTTTATTCTTTTTTATTATTGGTTAGTGGAAAGTCGATGGAAATGAGAACTCAATTGGCTTGTTTGTGCTCAATAGTTTGGTGGTGTTTGTGTTGATTTGTAGTAGGTACAAATAAGGCATGGAGAGCAGTTCGATCGTGTGTGCCAATGGGTAACACTTTCTATCGTTCTTATACCAATTAGTTTCATTACAATTGTGTCATGGCATGTAGATTGTTGTTAGGATGTTTTGTGCTTGTTTGTGTAAGTGTGATGAACCCAAACAAGAACTTGAGGTTTGAATCATGATTTACTTAGTGAGCTTGATATTTACTTTAACCAATGATAGTGCGGAAACTAGTTGTGAAGGCATGCTTTAGTTGAACTTTTGAATTGCCGAGTTTTGTGTGTGGTTAATGCATAGGACTTGACAAAAAGCTGTGAGATTGAAGCCATGATTTTGTCATATCTTTATCGATTGTGATGGCAAGATTGAGAGCATAAGATCTAGAACTTGCATTTATTCTCTATCTATTTGGCATGAGTTTGGTAACTAAAAAATGATATTAGGCCTTCGATTCTTAGTCCTACCTTTCACTCCGGGAGTATAATGTGGTTGTTTTCATAATTTTGCCTTTCATATATTTGACCCCCGTGATTGTGCTTTAATGGAGGATTTCCTTTGAAATTATTAGGACAAATTTTGGGGGGAAATAGTGTATGAGGGTGAATACTGTGATGAGAGTTGGGTTGGGAATTGTTTGGTATCCTTGTATTGCAAGTATTGAGGCATGGAAGCTATGAAATAAAGGATTGATGTGAATCCTAAAAAAAATTGAAGCACCAACAAAAATTTTGGGTGCTTGAGAAAAAAAAAAGAGAAAGAGAAAAGAAAGAAAGACACCATGAAATGAATGGATGATGGTGTTGGAAAAATATGAAACAAAAAAGAAGAGAAAAGGAAGAAAGAAATGTTGTGAATAAAAAATCTCGGGTTTGAAGTGGATTGAAGAGAATAAGTTTGGGGGTTTTGGGAAATTGAGAAGTTTAGTCACTTTAGCCTAAAACCACCTACCTTTTAGTAAGCCACGTTATAACAAAAAACAAAGACATTTTTGATTTTAGGAGCCAACTTATTGTAGTATAGTGGTGAGAATAGTTCCAAGCCTATGGAAATTGTGTTCAATATCTTATGAATGAGTGATGCTCATCGTCCCTAAACACGTAAGGGAGTGTTTTTATTTCTTTATCCAAAAATTGATGAGTGGTTCAAGTCTTTAGCATTAACCGTGTCACAAAGTTAGGTGATGATCTCGATTGATTGAGGCATGCCAAGATAACTAAGATGAGCTGTGAGGTTGTTTCATGAAGTTCATGGATTATTTTACTTTGTTTTTTGATTGAGGACAATCAAAGGTTCAAGTTTGGGGGATTATGATATGTGTGTAAAATTACCTAATTTTCGATGTGTGAGCGTGCATGTTTGTGGCCATTTTACCCTCATATCATATGTTTTTGTTGTTCTTTTGTCGTGTTTTTGTGTTTTGAATGTTCTAGGACGTGTTTTAAACATAAACTAGCACTTTTGGTTGAGTTTTGGAGGAAAATTGCCTGAGCTGAAGGTTAAAAGAAAGTTGGATCGTCCGAGCGGAGCAAAAGAAAGGAAGAAACCTGATTTTTGAGAGATATCTCGGGCGAGCCAGGGCAGGCTCGACCGAGCCGTTGGAACTGAGGCTTGGCTCCGCCGACCTTGTAGTGCTCGACCGAGCTTGTACTTCAGAGGATCCGCTCGGCCGAGCTAAGCCTGGCTCAGCCGAGCCATTGCAGGTTTTGATAGGATCTGGCAGTTTTCCACTTAGCTCAGGCCAGCCAAATTTGGCCCAAGCAATCCAAGGTCGTGTGAACTCGTCTATAAAAGTGGGATCTTCAAATTTTAAAAGAACTTTTGGTCAGATTTGAAAATAATCGTCCCAAGAATTCTCTCCCAATCCATCTTCCAAACACTCCCCATCCACATCCAAGGTGATCTAGGCCACATTCCTCGAAATTTTGTGAAGATCAAGGAAGATCAAGAGTTAGATTGAGTACAAGGAAGACAATTGAGGAAGATCATCATTTGACCTATCAATTTTTAATGGATTCTATCATTTTCTCTATTGTATTGTACACAATTGAAGGTATCAGGAACTAAACTCTATTGTGAGTATTGATTGGATGGAGCTTGAATTGCACTAGAACTTGTTCCTTACCTCTTAGGTGTAGGTAATAGCCAACTTAAGAGGTAGTTGACGTGAACGCTGCCGCCAACACACGGGCGTAATCGTCATGAATAGTGTAGATTCATACGATTTTAGTTCCAATCCCTGTGCGGTGCTAGGTCGTAGGGAAACAATTGACGTTCTATTTGGAGTGGTCTAGGGCTTAATAATGTAGCTATTTGCGAGTCTTGGCATCATCAACCGTTAGCTCACCGTGACAAGTGGTTAGCGAGTGTAGGGTCGATTGCTCAATCTCCTAGGGATTAAACATGGTTAACAACATGATTTGACTCATACTAAACACAATTGACATTCACTCAATGCTCACTCTTATCTCATTGTTGCACTTGATACTTTTTCTTACTTGTTGAAGTGAGTCGATTGTTGAAAGGTTGTATGATAATAGAACATGTTTGGATTTATGCTTTATTTCATTATTGCAAAGCTTGTTATAATTTTTGCCTAGCTAGATAAAAAACTCAACGTCTTTTTTTTTGCCTAGCTATAAATTCGTTCAAATGAGTAAATGATGTTCACTATAGCAAATTGAAAGAACCTGGATTGATAAATTTAACGTGAGATAGTGTTGCAATTTCTCCGTCATTAGCGAGTTAACCGTAGATGATCCTAGCAATCTCAAACAGTCATGTTATCGATTTCTAGTCCACTCCTTCTAGAATGAAGATTATGGCCCTATGACCTATTTCTGCACATGGATTGGATTTAGAATCATATGAATTCACACTATTCGCGACGATTCCACCCGCTTGTTGGTTGCAGTGTTCACGTAAAAAACCACCTACATTGGCTATTACCTACGCCTAGGTGATTGGGGATAAGATCTAGTGTGATTCAAACTCTCATTGGAAGGTAAACATTTAACATTCAATGTCAATTTCACACATTATCAATCCAAACAACACTCACAAGAAGTTTAGTTCTCCATACCTTTCAATTTATTCAATAAAAGAGAAAATGAAAGACAATCCATTACAAATTTGAAAAATGAATTGAATTCTTCCCCAATTGTTGCCCTTGCACTTGATCTACCCTTGAATCTCTCTAATCTTCACCAATTTGTTGTAGATCTTGCTCTTGATCCACTTGGACTTGGATGGAATGAGGATGGAAGATGGAATTTGGGAGAATTTCTAAATTAATCTAATGAAATTTTGGCAAAAGTCCTCTAAAAACTCGAAATTCCCCCTTTTATAGACGAGCAAACAGGGCCTCGGATTGCTCGGGCCAAGATCGGATAGCCCGCGATAACTTGAAAATGGAGAAACCACCAAAAAGATCTGCTTTGGCTCGACCGAGCCTTCTCTCTGAACAACATGGCTCGACCGAGCGGTTCAAGGCCGGCCGAGCGAGCTCTCTGTCCGACTTGGATCGGCCGAGCCTACTCTTTGAACTCCAGCCAGCTCTTCTCTATCCAGCCTACTTCCCTTTGGCTCCCGGCTCAGGCGAAAATCCTCCACAACTAAGCCAAAAAATGTTACTTTATGCTCAAAACCTAACCTACATCATCTGAAACACACAAAACACAAAAACACAACAAAAACAAGCAATATGCATATGATATGGGAGTAAAATGGCCACAAACGTGCACGCTCACACATCGAGATATAGGTCATTTTACGCATATATCACAAATCCAAATTCAAATCTCGGCTATCACTAAGCAATTAAGTGGGAAACACAAGCGGAGAAATTTCCAAGTGATACGAAAATAATCCCGAATAAGAGTTGTAATGGGATCAATGAAGGCTTGAAAGATAAATGTGAGGACTTTGTGATATAACCCAAAGAGGAGAGAATGGATGAAGTTGAGGAGGAAGAGGAAATTGAAGAAATAAAAAATGAAGAGACAAAGGAAGTCCAAAATGAAGAGCCGCAGAAGGAAGGCACTGAAGGGTCGATAAAGTTCTTTGAAGAAACTGTCAACAAATGGGTTAAACAAGAAAGCACACTCCTTTACGTGTTTACAGACAAGCGACTTAAGCACAATATATCGAATTGAAATCTTATTAGCTTATTTCCGGTGATAACGTGGTTGACAAAATGGTGGGTTGTTTTTTGTCTAGAGTGGCTAACCTCCTTCGAGAACCCATTAACCCCAACATATGATCCTCATTCAACTAATCCCAAGACATTCACTTTCTTTTTTTCGTTCTTACTTTCTTCCTTTTTATTTTTTTACAATGCATATCGCATGTATTCGTTTCTGACCAAAAGTTTTCTAGGTGCTCTGCTTTCTTGATTTGCACATTTTTCTTTTTTCTCTTCTCTTGAATTTTTTCCAGTACATGACTTTTCTCATTTCATTTTCTTTTCTTTTGTGAGTCAAACTTGGGGTACTAATTCAAACATATTCCAAACACCCAACCTTAGAACATCTATATTCACCCTCAATTCTCTCATCCCCAAACAGTTTCCTAAACATACAAAAGGAATCTCTAATAGGCTCAATCACGGGGTACAATGGTATGAAAATCGTGTTCATGATAACACATTATACCCCCAATGTGCAAGGTAGGAGCTAGGAATCGATGTTCTAATATCATTATCTCGTCAAAAGATTATGCTAGAATAGATAGAGAATGGATGTAGGTTCTAGTCATCTCACTATCCATCTCGCCACTCATAATGAAATATATGAAAATGTCAAGGCTCAAATCTCACAGTTTTTTGTCTAGTCTCAAGGAATAACACACACAATGTAGAGCAGTTCAAAAGTCTAACATTAGCATTCTTTAATCTCTATGATTCAGCCCTATCATTAGCTCAAGCAAAGTTCAAACTATACATGCTTCTCATGATTAAATCTCAAGTAAAAATTCAACACACACAAGCACACAAACAAGAAACCTAATTTAATCTAAACTACTAATATAATGCATAAATGGTCTGAAGTAAGAAATAAAGGAAAGTGTCACCCATCAGCATCCACTTGACACATGCTACTCTCGCTCTTATTGGTGCCTGCTCCAATTGTAGGGTTTGAGTCTACGATGGACAACGCGAGTTGCCATTAATTAAATTCTTGCCAAGGATCGTTCTTAGGATACCAGGAATAAATTTCAATTAAATAAACCATGCAATCCTATGCATGCTCCTACAAAATTAATTGCAGAAGATGGATTTAGGGAATACCTGATTTCACCGTTTGATCTACAGATCTAGATCGGAGCCAATAACGATGAAATAACCTTAGATCTGATATAGAATGCCGGCGATGGAAAGTTATTCCTACAGATCTGATCTTCTGATCTGTTCCCTTGCTCCTTGGAAATCTGGTGAGGATAATCTACCAAGTTGAATCCGAGATCTAGAGAAATCGATCAGTTTCTCCCTTCCAGATCGCCGCCGCCGTTCTCTCTCTATTTTCAATATACTGAAAAGTCTAAAAAAATATCTTTGATCTGATAGATAAAAGGCCTTTATACAGTGTTAGGGTTATGAGAAGCCCTAACCCTAATGGGCTTGAGCAGTTCATGGGCCAGACCAGGGACCAGATGCAAAAAATAAAGTGGGCCCTCTTTATTAATTAATCCTTCCTTGTTCAACCCAGAATATAATTAATTAATAAAACATTGTTTTAACCTTCACCACGGTAACAATGCTGACTCGCCCCTTTATTACCACGTTATTAGGAACGGGTTGCACCAAAATAACATGATCCACATATTTATGGTTTTAGACATTCATTAATTAATTTGGCTTATGACAATCAACCATAATTAATTAATCTCTTATTTCCTGAGTAATACCACTCACTCCTTTTCACTTATGCCTGAATTAAATAATTCAACCTGCAGGGTTTAGCATAATGAACCTTGTGAGCTCCTCAGGGAATGTCACCATCCTGAAACGGATATGCTTACCTAAACGTCCATCCTAAGCAAGCCACACACAAATTGCCAACACCCAAAATACGGGTATAAGAGTACATGTAAGACTCGCCACCATGGTAAATCAAAGTGTAGTCAATCTGTGTGTGCCCCTTATCCTTCAGTTAGGTTTAAGATCATAGGAAGTATGTTAGGGATCTGGCTCATTCATATGTCAATGAGAATGGCACATCCCATTGTTGATCCCATAAATACATAACCATATACCGACACATCATGTAGCTAGGATAAGCCCACTTATGAACCGATGTACCGCAGATTAGACCGACAGCCTATCCAGGGGACTGTCTCAGCCGTGATACTGTTTATATCTCGCTAGGTCAAACGACTCATATGATCCTCTGTGATCTCCTACACACCATATGGTCATCCCTATAGGCGAGATAATAGGATATTATGGTTCGTTGTATTTTTGTTTCATCAGACAGCGAGCATTGTTGCAGCAACATATATGAAGACCAGTGTACAAAACACTTAATCATATATGCTTTCAGTATACAATCCCAACACCAATCATCACACAACCTTAGTACAAGAACCTAACTAACATCATCCACCAAAGTATTTCCAACATCTCATAGAACTCACACTATAACACAATGGAACAATCAATCTTATATCACTAAAATCAATACCTCAAAGCATTAACATTGTAAGAAAAAATCATGATTAACACAATCATTATTCACACAATTTCATAATCTAAATTCATCACAACACACCCTCAATCAAAACATTCTCCAATCCTCAAATAAAATATTCCAATGAAAATCCTAGCATCAAACATTCATCAAAATCCTTAAAAATATCAATCATTATACAACCCAGTCGAATTCACAATTCAGACAAAACATAACTTAACAAAGATAACCAAGAGTAGAGTGGACGGTGCAGATATCAACCGACAACAGTCCTATTACCCAAACTTACACCGAAGGAATTAAGTTTGAAAGAAAGGTTAGTGGATCAACAACATCAATCGTCTCAATGTGGAGAGGGAGATTGGTCATGGCGGCGGCGGTAGGGGATAGGTAGTCTCCTTTGAAGATCCTGGATGTCCCCGTGCATCTTGACCAGTCTCCCATCAAAAATATCAAATCCATATGCAATAGCAGCCCGATCAGTAGTAAGTCGGCCTGGAAAGCAGTGGGAAATCCACTAACGAAGTAGTTATTCTCATGTACTACCCCATCATGGAAAAATAAAGAGTGTCCATGCTTTCGGTGATCCTCTACGTCATGATGAACATATGGGACTATCTGGCTTCAAAAGAGGGTGGGGTCTGCGTGCCTCCCTGGGAGGAACATCACGTGTATGTCCTACTGCATTAGCCTCATTCTCAATAAACCTTACTAGGGTAATCATGTCACTCTTATCAATCATGAGCAAACATTTATGGTGGTCGAGGAATCTATTAACTAGTTCGAAGTATCCTCCAAATCAGAAACCGAAGTTAGATCCTTGTACGGTAACTAAAAGATTTATAATATATATGTACTACCCCCGATAGCATGGTAAAAATAAATTGCAGCCACAAGAGAATACATGTCGAACAACACCCCATGCACACTTGTCCCCAATAGAAGAATCCTAAAATGCTTAAAATTCAGAGTCAGCAATCCCCGAGAGCAGACCATGGGTGTCCTCAATGTAGCCATCCTACTCCAAGTGTCCATCACTATCCCGCCCTGAAAATTTCAGACCATGCAACATAGAATAGAACATCTACTACTTAGCGATCAACACATTCTCAAACTCATGACACCCAGGCACCGAAACAGCCACCACCTTACGAATATGCCTCAACAAAGGACTTTTAATTCTTGTAGACTTAGCATTCATGGCTAAAAATATTTGTAACTCACAACATTCACTAGATACCTTTCCCCAAAACTCAGAAATATCAATCCCTTCAGGCACATAAATCGTGACTCCCTTCTGAGGTTCACATACGTCGGCCATCATCCCGTGAGGATGTTGGCCCAAACTATTGAAGTGAACAAAACCCACACATCATCTTTAACCCTCAACGGTTTCAATGTCTCAAAAATGGGTATCTTGTACCAAGCACATCATTCTCCATGATTTTTTTAATTACTCATATTCTTCTTTGCTAAAATTTGCAAGGCAGAATGGTCCAGCTGATGGTTGTACACTCCAGGATCTCCTAAAAGCTATGAAACGAAATTAGGTTAAGATTTTGAATGAAATTGATGAGAGATATACAAATTGGATATTTGGAGGGGATAAATTTCTATTGTAATTGATTTGGGGCGAAATGAGCCCAAATTTGCTTCTAAATTTGTGCACGACTTTGACAAAAATAGAGGTCATTAAAGTTGAAATAAACTTCTATATGTTTATCTCAATTCTCGGTCCATTGAGACTAAAATGCATATTTGTGCATGATTCATTTTAGTCAAAATAAACTATTTCTACCAAAAAGTTTGCCGATTTTGGTGAAATTTATCTCTGCAAATTAAATTTGGACATAAATGGCTGCATCGGGTGAAATTCACCTCTATTTCAATCACCAACCTCCTTATTTTAAAAATTCCTGCAAGAACAACTCACACGGTTCCAATTCATCCCCCAATCTATATCTAATATAAAAAATACTAAAATCACCTAAATCCTAACAAAAATATAAAACATACATCAAACCATGAGCAAGAATTAACACACTACTAACAATTGCACTGCACACATTTGAAAAATAAAGCTAAACAAGAATCAAACAAGAGAAAGAACGGGTTGGGATTCCTCCCAACAAGTGCTTCGATTAACGTTGGTAGCTTGCTGGATAACAGGTAACTTTTCAAGTATTTCATAAAGATTACTCAATCTTTTCACTCCAAATCCTTTGTCAAACAACTCACACTTCTCATTCACTTTCTTGGGTTGCACCTTGTCTTCAACCTTGTATATCTCCATTGATGGGATTGAGAATACCAACTCCTCGCCATCACAATTTAGAGTGACTTCACCATTCCTTACATCTTTTATATGATACTCAAAGAACTTTACCGAATCCTCGTTGATTTTCTCATCCGGTTCTTCTTTCTTAACTTTTTTATTCACTTTTGCTTTCTTCCATATCTACTTTCCGCTTCAACATCTTCCATTCTCTCTTCCTTGGGTGTCAACACCAAGTTCTCACCTTCATCTCCCATGCCTTCATTAATCACGTTACAACTCTTCTATGGGATTATTACCGTATCACATGGAAATAATCCTGCTTGGTGATTTGCACTTAATTGTTGAACTATAGCCGAGATTTGTATTTGAATATCCACTAACATGCCATCATATCTCTAAAACCTCTTCTCCAACTCATCATTTGGGTTCCTCCTATGATCACTACCCCCTTAGCAGTAACTCCCCAATCCTCCTTTGGCATATCCACCATAGTTAGCTCCCCGGGCATTCACAAAAGCCAATGGCGATTCAATGCATTATGAGTATTTTCATAGGAGATATTTGGATGGTAGATGTTGTTAGGGTGGTAGTACATGTTACCTTGTTGATTGTAAGGATCCGGGATGTTGCACCTAAACTGTTGATTGACAAAATTCACATTTTGGGGAAATCATTCCTCCTTCACCATGTGTACTTCTTTTTTCCTTCCACTTGATGTAATCAACATATCAAGTTGTCTTTGCCTCAAAGATATTTTTCCTTTCAACGAGTGACTCTCACTAACTCAACCACCATCGTCACCGGTCTATAATCTCTCCTTTTCTTCGGGCATTTGTAGTTTTTTTCCTACATCTTTTCTATGATACTCAAAGCCTCATCTACCTCTTGCTCAAGGAAAGAATAATCACCTTGGTCTCGTAGTTGAGACCCCCATAGAATAATCAAATTTCTTTAGCATCGATAACCTTAACGTGCAAACCTTCTCAACAAGTTGCAAAATTTTTCCCAAGACTAATAGAGCAGCTCATCAAACCTCTGGCCGAAGGATGTTAATCGTCTCTTTTTCTCAATATCAAATAGGGTGGTAAACATTTGAGTAAAAACTTCTCCTGGAGTTGATCCCATGACATGATTGCGTCCTTGTTTAAGCCAGCAAACTAATTCTTCGCCCCATCTCATTGCAAAAGGGATAAAATTCCTATTCGGATTTGATCATGTGGCACATGGTTGATCTTGATTGTGTTGCTGATCTCCAAAAAGTGAAATATGTTCATTTGGGTCCTCTGTTGGATGTCTTCCGTATTGACTACTTTGAATCATTTGCACCAGTTGTGTTTTGATCTTAAAGTGGGTGGCATTCGACACATTTCAGAATCCTATTGCTATGTCCTCATCATGTGGTCAGCTAATGTTTTGAACCGGCCTCCTCGATGGTTGCCTCTCATTCTTCCTAGCCTGCGTCTCTTACATTTGCCTCTATAATTCAGCGAACATTTCCATATCCAATCTTTGTTGGTTTTGCATCTCACTTCAACTCCTTCAAGTTGTCTTCTCCTACTTGGTTCTTCTAATCTCCGAGCTTGCGACCTTGTGATCGTACAACACCTGCACATAAATCCAACAAAAACACAATCAAACAAAATTAAATAAAACTTGAACTAACAAAATCAAATGTTCACCAATATTCACTTGCAACCTACTAAAGAGTTCCCCGACAATGGTCCAAAACATGATGTGGTATTTATTTTAACAACAAATACCTCATTTACTCATAGATGAGCAAGTGGTCAAGTAAAAATTATCAAACACGAAGAACTCAATTCGCTTGTAAATTAAGTACTAGCTACTACAGAGACTTAACATATCCAAGTACGATATGAAATTTTAATATTGATTACCTAGGCAAGAAATCTATATACTTGAATGAAACAACAATGAACAACTATACAATCAAACATTAAGCAATTGAACAAATTCTTTCACAATCATTCAACAACCATTGAGGAAAACAATCGAGACAAAAAGTTATATCTCAACAACACTAACTCAAAGCAATCAATCTAATGGGAAATAAACAATCCAGAAAAAATTGAGAATTTCAGACGGACAATATAATAGACCTACAATTTATAACTAAACCTCTACAAACTGACTATAATCTCGATTATGTTGATAAATCTACCAAAACTAGTCTACCCTCTTACGACCAGTGAGAAGATCGTAGATCACGTAGGTTAATCAAAATTCATGTTGTCCTACCCTAGGTAACTCCTATATTCAAGTTACACACACATGCATGATCCATACACGAAAACTAGGTCTACTTATTAGCTACGACCTAGTTGAAAAATTATCAAACATATGGTGCCTAACTAAAAATGTATGATAGAAAACAAGCTCGAGATCAATGCAAACACCAATCATGAAGTAATCAGATCATCAATCGATCAAAATCATCAATTACAACCGTCGAATCCTGAATCCTATAAGAGTTCAACTTCTCACACATTCTTTTGGAACAAATGCGATTACAAGAGAAAGGAAATCCATTACAAATATTAAAGGAATAGTGTTTATCTTCTCAATTGTGCTTCCCAAGCTTGAATCTTCAATCACCCTTCTAAATCCTTCATTCAGGTAGATTTATCTTTGAAATTTGCCCCAAAGTGTGTAGATGGTAATTAATTAGATGTTGATGTAAATTAACTGCCAAAAGTTTGGTATATTCTCATTTTTGAACATTTAGAATAAGTTCTTGAGCGCACATTTCACCAAAAATGGACTCTAACACTTAAGAGATTTCGACCAAAATCAAGAAGATTTTGATCAAAATTCCTCTCTATTCGCAGGAATTTTCTCATAGCAATTATTTCAATTTAAACCATATACATTTTGGTCGAAATTTAGCTATGTCCCAGCATGTGATCTCGACCAATTAAATTTTAGTCGACATCCAGGTGATTTCGGTCAAAATTTGCCTCTATCCTGCATTTTACCTTCAAGACTTTATTTGGGATGATATCTGTTGGGAAATTTGGCTAAGTTTCCTTTCCCCCGTAGCTACTGGTTTAGATTCTAGTTTTGGTGTTTTGGTGGATCAAATCCTAAGTCCT